>JAHZNE010005314.1:0-29641 GCA_027744055.1 Callyntrura sp. NNG-2020
AATAAAAAAATCTGGTAATTTGTTTTCTTGTTGCGCCAAGGAGATAAAGTACTGACATAATAAAAAGTAGAATATTCATTGTTTATCTACTATTTCCCATCTATTTATTTCTTAAATCTATTCATTTAACAGGATTTTGAGCACTTTCACTTTGACAAGACGCTCCAAAAAGTCAAGAGATTGTCCTCAAGTGGTCAATTACTCCGATACTCTAATAGTTCATCAATGAAAGCCATAGCATCGAAATTGGTGAAAATTCACATAGGATAATAGGATTGTGTTAATCACGAATGAAAAGGTTAAATAGTGCTCGTCCATCAACGTATTTTAGCGACTGCATAAGTCAAATGTCATCGTCAAAAAGCGGTTTATCTCGCAGAAAAATGGACGTTTTTTCCTATGTAGAAGAAATTTTGTAAAGAAAAAATTAAACACAGCCGTAACTAAAGGCCTGCAGTATACCATGGAATTTTTGTCATTTTATCCTTGTTTGCAGTCTTGTTCAGATATACTGAAACAGGATTGTTCTCCCCTGTTTTCAACTAGTTTTTATTAGGAAACTCGTGTCGTTTCATAGTTGGTACCGCCGGAATGTATTTCTGTGGAACGTTGGGTGAGCATTAGTTTTTTTGGCTTAATTCAAGAGCTTAATTCAGAGTACAGCAATAATTTTCAAATGTGCGTTATTTTCACTTGATTTTAGTACTACAACCATTATTATCCTCCTGGCCTCTTTCAGAATCGACGATTATAATAGTAAGTAGTATGAAATATTTGTTTAAATATTTTTGTGATGAGATGAATACCCATTAATCGATTTTTATAAATTTTATTACAGTCTTCATATTCTCCTACGAAACCCCTTGTACCTAGAAATTTTGGTAGAGGCTAGAGTGTCAATGACTGTGCAAACATTTTGTATGCCTTGTTTCACGTCAGCAATCATAATTATTTAAAATTCCAGTACTCCAATAATTTATGTGGCACAGCCGTAATACACATCAACGTAGTTTATTATTATTTTTGCACTTTATTGATGGATCAAAATCCTTATTAATACAAGCACAGCATAGCCAATATATGATAAAAATTAGTCAATTACCATTAAAATACGTGAATTATTAAATTATACAATCGATTATTGAAATACAACGTAAGTGTACAATCAAGAGTACCACGTTCATCTTACTGCTTACTGTGACTGTGGTACAAAGTAAGAATACAAAATGGACTGCTATAATCATGTGTACCAGTCAAACTGTACACTTTGTGTAGAAAATGGTTGCATTTTTGCAGTGCCCCTGCCCGGAGATCGGTCAACTTGCATCAATCACTTGACAGATCTTATGTTCGATGTGTTGAAAACAATAACACTGAATAACGCTACAATGTGCATTGATGAACATGAGTCGGAGCATAATGTATTAACTCATGTTGGAGTTATGGCGGTAGTCATTGTTGTACTTTTATGTATATTTCTTTTGTATAAGATGAGGAGTAGACTGCTTTTCTCCGAAAGGGATGCAGAGGATAAAACATTTTTTTAATTGGAAACATAATAAATTCATACATCAAATTTCTAATAAATCAACGGTGGGAGACTTGAAGAAACCAGGCAAGGAATAGTCACGATGGATGAAAATTTAATTTTGCCAGATGGACCGGATGAACATTCACTTTCTCAGTTTTTTCGTGGCAGAACTACTACAGTACATTTTTAAAATTACCGTGCTACGCAAATGTGCATAAAATTGAATTATGTAAATGTTTTCATATATTTTGTAGGTACAAGTTGTTGAGCTAATATTGGTATGTTTACTATTAAATGCAGTATTGTAAATATTTCACACAACGTTACTATAATATCTTTTACGAGGAGATCATATCATCTTTACCATTTTGTAATTCGTAAATACAAGTTAACCACCCATTAACTCCCTATAACAACCACGGGTTTCTCATCATCAGCAGCGCCCGTTCAACCGTTTCTCTCTGAGTGTCATCGCTTCTACTACCTAAAAGCAACAATATAAGAACCCCATTTCATAAAGTCCGACAAGTTGACAAAGTTGTCAAAAATTCGCCCATTTAAATGTATAAGTAAAACAAGTTTACCAAATTGTCAGCCTGTAATTTTTAGGAAATTAAGTCAAGGTTGTTCATAATGATATTGCTTAGTAACTCCTTACTAACTTTTTTTCTCTTCCACAAGAGTTGCCATTTCCCATTTTGTTGATATGAGTTTGAGAAATTTTCGACTCTGCTAAAAAAAATAGGAATGTTCTCGAAGCCCAGGCCCTAGAAATGCTAATTATAAAATAATGATACATTAAATGACTGTTGAAAAGGCAGAATGATCAAGTTAACGCTTCGCTCTGGGCCGGAGAAGCGCTCATGACGGGTTGTTGTATTAGTAATAATGTTTTAACAATATAAATAGAGTATTTATGAAACTACTAAATTGCCAATTTTCAAAATATTTTGATATTACGTTTTGAAGCTATTTTGAGAGTAATGTAAATAAAATTAGCATCAGCGTTGTGGAAACATAGTGTCGCCTAATTCAAAAATGTTGCTCATATAATTTCCCCAAAATTTCTGCCGCAGCTTTGTACCCGAATGTAGGGGAGTTCATAATGACAGTGAAAAATTAAAGAATAGCACGATGCTTGCAGTTAGCAACTTGTTTTTAATGCCGATTTAAGATTTTGTATTTTTTATTTGCCAAATTGCGACAGAATAAAAAATGCGTTATTATTGCAAATACAATGAACAAAATTGCTGAAAAAATATAAAATGTACAATGGGTTTCATTATTCAAAAACCGAGAGACGCTTTTCGTGTCAGGTGATATCGGCTTTATGCAAGGCTCAAGGAACCGGGGGACGGGTGGAACATGTCACCACTAGATTTTGAGATTTCACATTAAAGGATATGGAAGGTTTATAATATATTTCAGGGTGGGAATGCCCCCGACCCTTGTTCCCCCTTGATACATCTATGTGAGAAACCAAAGTTTAAACTGTGGAAGCAAACCCAAGTAGTAAAGCAGCATGGAAACAAACATGAAAAAGTATTAGAAAACATAACACTTGGCAAAAATGAAGAAAAGAAGTGAGGATATTTACATGACATTAGATATATAATAAAAGAGATAGGAAAAAGCAAAGAGCTTATATAAATTATCTAGAGGATACATGACCATGTAAACAACGACGAATCTTACAAAAAACTGAGATTGAAGGTGTATGTTGACAGACACATTTTAAATCCACGACTACAACGAAAAACGCCTGAATACGTTGGGATTGATACAGTTATACACGCTGCAAGACAAGCATTCATCAATGATGTTACCGTTTTTTAAAGAAACTCGTCAAACGTATTTTACAGCAGCAAATGAACTTTGGATGCTAACAAATATGAAAGCATGGATCTTTAAGTCGTTGAAGTTTAAGTCACCAAAATGCGACGTGCAGTTTGTTGTAAACGACTCCTTAGCTTGTTTTTTAAAGGAATAATTATAAAATAAAGTTTGTTTACCCTCTCGTGGGGGAGGGAGGGAAACTTGGTTAAATAGATTGTAATTATTGTGGAAACAAAATGTGCTTCCTCAGAAGCCTCCAAAAATCTCAAAAAAATTTGTTTATTTTTTTTATGTTGACTGCCTGGGAAAAAGTTCCCATGTCCTGCGCTGTTGTTTATACACCAAATAAATTGAATGAATGTTGATTCATCTTTTCCGTTTTATTTAGAACTTACAAAAACATGAAATAAGAGTAAACATTCTAGATATAATTTCCCATAGTAATGTGGTAGAAATGAAAACGTTGGTTGGTTAAATATTAAACTTTATACTACATGTGAACCACATGAGAAAGTTTCTCGAGTTGCACAGAATTTTTAAAATCATTCTTTTCACAATTATACCGAATTCACATTACGATTAATATGTTTAATATAAAAAATTTGAAATTACTTTCTAATGTACACAATATAAATCGTAGTTTGATTCCTTGAAAAACAATGGCGAGAAGGGAAGAACTTGAAATATGTTTTAACAAATATTCTTTTAAATCCTCAGATTTTAAAGGTAAACTGTCGGACAATATACGTAGACTTCAAAATGTTTTACAACATGACTTTCCCCAGGAAAACAACTATTGTTTCTATACTTTTTTTTAATTTTTTTTAGTATTTTTATAATGAGGAATCAAATCCAATAAAAGAGCATAACGAAAGATAACATAAACGTTCTTTAATATTTTTAATATTAAAGAGCATACCTGTTCACATATTTGTGTACACCTTTTACTCTCTGCAAACCTCCAAAACTCTAGCGCTGGGTTCTTTAATATCACCACACCATTTTGGCAACCAAAATTGTGGAATTATATGTGCTGTGGAGCCATAAAATTCTTCAAAAGTTTTTCTATAATACAGTGACTCAAAAGAAACGGGAGGGACGTGCTCATAAGTCTCCTTCGCTTTCAGCAACTCTTCGTCCTTGTACATAGTGTCAGCCATCTCGCCAATGATCTGAAACCACGACTTTTCCTTCTTTGAGACACCATCCGAAAAGGCGCATTTTGGACGCACCCTCACATCCTCTGGAATAATAGCGTCTCCCAACTCTGGTGAAAAGGCTCTACGAAGCAACCATTTTTCGACTCCTTCAACAGGAACACGAAGTCTGCAGTCCAGGTTGAGATACAAGTTTATAAAGTCGTATGAGAGGAATGGGCATCGTGCCTCCAATCCATGTCGCGCTATACCACCAATCGCACGAATAACATCCCGAATAGCATCTAAAAAGTCTTGAGTGGTCAACTCAAAATGTGTATGATCCGTTCCACAAAATTCGGCCACTTTTTGTGCGTAGGGGCCATCAGTTCCCCCTGGCATGCCAATGGAAAATGTACGAAGTTTTTTTCCTGATGTTTCTTTCAGATAACGAGCAGCAATTCCAACAACCAAGCTGGAATCCAGACCTCCTGACAGGAGAGCACCAAGTGGCCTGTCAGCGTGCATCATGTTGATTACACATTTCTCAAATGTGCTGCGAATCTGCAAAAGACAGCAAATACATCGTATTAATTCACTTCAAATATATTATATGCATGTAAATAGTTTTAATAGCTCCGCTCAGCTAGAAAATTATTTTTAGTGATTAAGAAAAAAAGGGAAAAAATTGACGGCATATGGTGCACGAGCTACAAGGAGCAAAATAATTACATTTGATTAAAGTCTTAGTTTTTGTGCTTTTTCTGCATGTTGGATTGCATACCGAATATGGATCATTTGTCAAATCTTTTGCTTTTGATTTTAGCTGTATATATGAAGATCGTACATACAGTTTTCAGTCAATAGAGACCCTAACGTGACCTCTCAGTTTTGACTCTCCGAAGGCGTATACTCATACTAATTCAAGTGATAAACTCATGCATAACTGGTGTTGCTTAGCAAAAACAACCTAACGATTTGTCGTAAAAAGAAATTTTTTACCATGCCAAACAAAAGTGGCAAACCTGTTCCAATTTCTCATTTTAATCCATTTTAATTTTAATGCTGCTATTAGTGCTATTGCAACCGTCTTCAGTTCAAATAGTTTTGCATCGTTGTTTTCCAAAATTTCCAAATTTATCTATAGCTCCCCCTTGTCCTTCTCTTCAATTTTAAGTAGACGTTATTTTTTGAAAAAAATACAATAAAATTTACTCCTTAAAAATAAACTTTTAAAAATTATTGGCTCGTGGTAGAGCCATGCAATTGTAGTCTTGCCAATTCTGCAAGCTATAATATGTGTCGATAATAAAACAATGTAACGTTCAGTAAGTGGTATGAACATACAAACCTTTTTACTTGTGTATTATCCTTGCTCATACCTGTCAACTGTCATATATACTTTGTGATGCGTGATGCCAAATCTAACCTTTAACCCCTTCTGGGACGATTAAACCTTCAAAACATCCACCTAAAGCGAATTACCAAAATTCCTATTTGTTCTTGAGTTATGGTGCTAATCAGTGACGGCCGGACACATAAGATATCAACAAAAACAATTCTATTTTGATGTCTATGTCGAGACATTGGCATATTAACTTCAAATGCACAATGCAAAAAGTAATACATGTAAATATTATTTATATGTGGGGTATTGCATTTTTAGTTACCTTGGAACAAACTTTGTTCAAGTAAGTTGAGCCAAAGATATCCAATCCATTGGGTTCCAAAAACGGTGGAATTCTGTCAAAGTCATAATACTTGGAAATATTCTTGGAAACATTGATTGTACCATTCAAGTCCACCGTCATCGTCATGTAACTTCCCGGAGGAAATATATTGATTTGTTTCTGATCCGCAATGCCGACGATGCCAGGCAACTCTGAAGAGAATGCAATTCCGTCGTTGTCTTCAGCATAGAACAGTGGACGCACTCCAGTAGGATCGTGTCCCACGTGGATCAAAAGCCGTTTAGCGTCCATATCAATGTCCAGAATAATAAAAGCAAACTCTCCGCCTTTCACGTCATCCACCAGTGTCTCGATACCATGGTTACGGTAAATGAGTGGAATCACCTCGCAATCACAATCCGATTGCATCTCTAGCTGATACTTCTCCTGAAGCTGACGATAGTTGTACAACTCGCCATTACACAAGGTGTAAATTGTTCTACCTTTCCATGTGCTCACGAACGGTTGATCTCCGTTTACAGACTTGTCCATAATAGCGAGACGATGAAACCCCAAGAAAAATGGAACCAGCAAGTCAAACTCGATAAAATCAGAACGGTCGGGTCCTCTATGTTTAATTTTCGTAAAGGCACAGTACAACCGAGCCTTCATCTCATCAGTCAATTCGCCCCGGTGTTTAAGGATGTACGCCCATATTCCACACATCTAAACAAAAAGGAAGAGAAAATCAATTACACTTAAATGCAAACTCAATTTTAACAAGAGTTTTGATAACTTACCTTGACTAATTAACAGTCTTTCCTGCAGTCTTTTTGTCGCAAAAAGGAACTGGATAAAGTTTCTGGCGTGTGTCACTAATACTGTGAGCAATGAACTTGGTGATCCGCTCCAGGAAAATGACAAAAAAGTATACGGCTGCCTTGCGCACTGGTATTTGACTGGAAATTGAATGAATATTGCGTGAAGGTGCCACCAGCGGTAGATGTATATAGCTGTCAAGAAAAACAAAACTGCGGCATATATATATCAGCAGACTGCAAACAAGACGAGAATGCAGAAGACAAAGTTGGATAAAGTACGTAGCATTGATCAATTTATACCAGAAGAGCAGAGCAGCAAGTGGAATACCCACCACGTGCAAGTACAATGCACAATCTGGTGGACCACTAACAGAACAGGAGCATAATATATATGTATTTGTAGATTGGGAATTTTAGCCAACAATCACACAAAGCTTTCCATCCAGAGATTGTACCCAGTAATTTTCAGTGGAAAACCTCTGTCTGGCTGGGGTTTCTTTTCTCCACATATGTATAGCCGACTCTGATTAAAAGGATTATTTTAGATTGGTATAACAATAGTACGAACAACAGAAAATGGGATATTCCTACGAACGTACCTATATATGATATGATGTCCGAGAATGACGTGCCAGTAGTGTAGCTGATAGGAAAAAAGATACGAAATGTGTGCTCTATACAAAGTTCAGAGAGGAGGCAACCGAAAAGGAGGAGGACAAAGAGAAGAATGTCGGGGCTAAAATAACTTTTCTAAAAATGTCGACACTTGTAGAAGCGGATGTGATGTAAGAGTCGTAACTATAAATTAAACAATTAATTCCTATTGTGCAACAGGTACAATATCAATTATATTGAATTAGACAAAAGTCGTTTCATTTAATAGTCAAAATGGTCATTATGGCTTAGATAATTGGAAATAGCGAATATTATGGCCTTGTTAATAATTATTGATAATTGCAATTTTGGATGTTTTCAAGTATACTTTTATTTATATAAGATCCAATTAGCATTACTCAACAAACAACATGTTTACCACTGAAACTTACCCGAATTAGCCTGACTTTTGATTAAAATATTTTTGTCATCAACAAATATTTGTATGAGTGAACGCCAGAGATTACAACATAAAAGTCAAAAGACCTTGTAAACATTTTTGCAATTGCGAATATTTTATCACCAATTATCAAATTGTTTTTGTCATAAACCACCTGCTTTATCTAATGAATTGCACATTTGTTTTTGCTGTAACATATTTAATCTTACTTACAAAACTATGTTATTACAACACGATTTTTTTTCTAAAAATAGCAGTACAAAGCATTGTAAGGTAAAATAATACTTGCGTTACTATATATGCGTCGCTACAAATGAAAATGTAAAACCCAAGAATGTTAATAACTATAAACAATATGAATTTTGCTAGGGATCTATCAAAATGTAAGAATGTTTGTATTGGAAAAGTCTATGTGTAAAGGAATTAAACATTTTATCCCCACCGTCAGCCAACCAATCAATGAAAAGCTCATTGTCCCCAACCCCACAAAAAAACCCAAAAAAGAAAAAAAAATCCATATCTAATACATTCATTGATGCATGGAAAACGCAAGAAATTACCTACACTGCTGCTGCTGCTGATGATGATGATCAAAAAATTCTACCAACATGAATGATGATGTGTAGATGTATTAGCACCAGCTCATTATGACTTCCTCAGACACACATTTTTCTCACGCTTAAATATGCCTATTTTTGGCAGATTGCTATTTTTAATCTGAATCATGACCAGGAGCAAGAAAAAAGAGAAACTGTAAGTCCTTTTGTTGATGAGAGCATTTCTTAACCAAGACACATGGTGACACATATGACTAACAAAATTTTCCTACAAAATTTTTTAAGGAATGATGATGATGATGACAACAGATGTTTGCTTGTGCCGAGCAAAGGGGTAGGATCAAAGGTCATCCCCACATCATGTTGTTTTAAGCAAGACGGCGTGCTTGTGGATCCTAAGAAATAAAAATGAATAATAATTTTTGTAAATTCTGTTGACCCTTTTCTCTCTCTGTCCCTCTCTCCCGCTGCTGTGTATCTTATCAATTCACGTGGCATGGCATGTAGTGTGGGCATACATTTTACACTTACAATTTTCCTGTTCCACTGAAAAACTTCCTTTGCCCAATTAGTTGTTTGGGACTCGTTGACTCTGCACGCCACATGTGCCTCTGTTCTCCTGCAATTAATCGCTGGCTAATATACCAATATTTGAGGTTGATGGATTAGATATTATAGGGTTGCGACTATTGCGAGTGCGATCATGACCTGTTTCGATCCCAAATGTTTGATGACCCTATATCAGCGGTGGTAACACAAGGGAATGAGATTACAAATAAAAAACTGCTGTTCATGAAAAAATGATGGAAAATATGACTGGGAATTACCAATTTGAAGAATGCATGCTCATCACCGATTATGATGAGGATTGATCCATGTAGACCGCAAACTGTTGGTGATACAAAGATGAAAGTACACTGCATTGCTGGACCAGGTCGTAGAATACCTTGTTCTTTGAAAATGATTTGCTGCGTTTGCACTGCATTTGATAAAACAATCTCGCAAAAAAGGAAAATGTGTGCTGCTGAAAAAGAGGGAACAAAACGAACAGCCGCGTGTGTGGAGCCGGTTTTAATAGTCTCCTGTGTGCAAGTTTTCAAGAAAAGTAGTTTATAATACAGATGATTACTTTTTCAGCATCATTATAATCATCAGTACCATTCAGGGCCATAAAAGATTCACGTGATTCAAAAAGATTATAAGTATTGGCGAGCAAAACTAGTCTCATTTAATTTCATCGTCACACTAATTTCGAGTCTTGATCGACATTGGATCAATTCGTTACATGCCGAAAACTAAGGGTTACTTACGCAGTATAATGAACTCTTTAGGTCTAAGAAGGCATAAAAAAGGGAAGGATGATAATGATGATGGCTGGTGTATATAGTAGCTTGTATCATACATCATACATAAACGATATAAAAAATTTTCTAATGTTAGCAAGTAACTGATTGTTTGATTGATTTTTTTTTCTCTCTCTATCTCTCATTTTGTGGTTATTTCATTTTGCTTGTTCGTTACTATCGTTTTTTGTGCGTACGCGCCTCTTGAACATAATTATTGGAGCTCTCTATATATCTTGTCTGACTTTGTACATTGCACTCATTTACATTAATTTAGCCCAACTTAATCTTTCCTTATCTCCTTTTATCTTAAGCTTTTGGTCAGGCTGGTTTACAACGTGGCACTCGTTGCAGCCGTGTAAACGAATCTGGGTTATATAGTGTGAACTATGAACGACTTTAAAAAACATAAAACAAATACAAAAAGTGAACGTAAAATCGGAGAGTAGTATATATGCTCCCTACCTGCAGTTTCCTGTATGATTAATGAAATGCAAGCTTTTTATATTTTCATGATACATTTTTATTACCCGATTAGCACGTTGAATGAGAGATAAACTGTTTCTGAGAGAAACGCTCCTCAAGGTCATTTTCTTTGCGTCTTTGCGTTTTCCTATCAATCAATGGATCGTCATTGTCGTGTGTGGAGGAAATCACGTAGTATAGGGATATGTGTATTATTAGTTCAGCTGCTTTTTCTCCTCTTCTCTCTCTCCGCTATTGCAGAAGATGTTGATGATGCGCATCTTGTTAGTGCCCACTCACTCACGACATTCATTCGTTAAAAACATTTTTTGCCATCATTCCTTTTCATTTTTTCTCTTCCTTTCTACGTTTACATTTTGCGCACGCAGAGACCGCATAAAATATCTCTGTTTGGTCTATCATAAGCCATGTGATACACAGTTTCCATTCATTTTGGCTGTGTCGTTACTTAAGCAGCTTTCGGGAATCATTTGTTCGGGTTTGGCAGGCATGTCATAGTCTCATCATCATGTAGACAAGATTTTTTTTTTAAAAAAGAGACAAGCATAAAAAAGCATTTTACATATAAGCATACACACACGACACACGAAGAAAATTCACAAATTTTCCGTTAGCATGGTGCATGCGACGGCCTTCGGTATAAATTGGAGACCCAGAAAACACCGTAAAACTTTATTACTTGATCTTGAAAATAAAAAACGAAGAATTTCATGCAATTTGCCACTCTACCCTTTATGTTAGTGGAACGGTATTTTTCGCCAAAAAATTTAATGATTTGTTAGTGCCTAGTGCAAAGTCGCTTATATGACGGGACTTTGGGGATAATACGATATACTACACAGTCTACCTTTATTTGAGAAGGAATACGTTACCAACATACTTCATTTGTTTTTCTGATGGATGATCATCATCTGCCATATGGTTGCTCTATATCTTCTCTTATGATTTGGAAGAATATGCCATTAAACAGTAATATTACTACTCTATAATGATGGCACATTACAAAGGTAATTTACCCGGAATACTATATAACAAGAATGTGTAGGAAATATAGGTATGTACATACATGTGCCGCAGCAAGTGCAGCTCTTTTTTGTACTACAACTTGTCTACATGACTATAGAGTATAATCCTAGTTGAACCGGTACTATCACTATTACTACTACTAATGCTACACTGGCTTAATTTATTTTTAGAATTCTTCCTCCTCTTCTTCTTCTGTCTCTGTCTCTGTCCCTCTCCTTGATGCTGCAAGCTGCTGTGCAAAAATCCTGAACGCTACGATCCACAAGAAAACGCATACTGTGTAGAGTTTCACTGCACACACGGAGTAGAACTGATTATAGAAACACTTTCGAACGTACGAACGCATCACACATTTAAACCGTTTATGTAATACGTTATAAAAACGTGGACAGTTAGTGTGTGAACATTTACAAAGTATTTCAACAATCTAGGTCTTTTCTATAAATTCTCCTGAATTACATTTTCAACTGTTACTATGAACCAAAAAAAGGATCTCTCTAGAGAAGATAGAATACATGTGTATAATGGAACGTGTATATATGCTAATACAATATGTCTAGTCTTTTATCGGGCTTTTAACCAGTAGGAACCACCTTTCTTTCTACCACGTCGACGCTCGCTCTGCCCCTCTACTATCTCTGATCTTCCAAGACACCGACTACTGACTGACTGAGGAGAAAATTCAGAGCATGCGGTGGCGGCGGGCGAGAAACAAAAAAAATAAAGAATTGCAAAATTTGAACTACAATGCTATCCATTATAAATGTGATATGGCGATCGGGTTCTCATATCGGCATCATTATAATAAGCAATCTGTGTAGGTACGCAATAAAACGTCTGTTTTTACATGAATGGAGCATTGTAGCGGGATTTTCTGGGGATGGGATGGAAGAGGATGTTAATGGATGTGTACGTCGTCGTTGGCTTCTGGAAAAAATAGGAAGTGACGGTTTTGGATCCTGCCCATTATCTTTGTCTTTGTCAATTTTTCATTCAATTTCCGAAAAGCAAATGCATTCGACAGAGACCGACAGACAATAAAAAAGGATTCATGAAACTCTGTTCTTTGTTTTTTTGCTCACTTGTGTATGCGCACAATCGCAGCTTTCAACAAGCTCAACATTCCTCCTGTTTACATAGGCACAACGAATCGGGAAAAAAACGTGTGCCTTTTTCCTGCCGACTTGTTCAGATCTCCTGGTAATGATGAGACTCCTGTTTAAAATATCCCTTATTCAGCAGTGGGAATGGCTGTTAAATGGTGGGATGTTCAAGCGTACTCGTGAATTGCATTGTGTACTGAATAAAAAAGAAGGCAAATGTGATGAAATGTATGTATCAGGCCGTTTATTTTAATGACTGCTTATCTCCCTGCTAATTTTTATGCCTCTCTCTGTTGCATTGCTCTGTATATATCCATAATGACGAACAGATGAACACTGTTTTTGTTTTTTTTTGGGCTCGCTCATCCTCCAAAAAAGTTTTTCTTTTTTAAAAAGGGATAACACAGTTTTGTACAATTGTACGCACCAAAGCAGCGACAAAGAACGTATATAATATCGTCACCACAAGTCAAGGCATTATCTTCTCACTCACGAGGGAGGGAGCGGAGCCAAAAGGAGTAGTTTTGTAGCAAGTAGCCTTGGCCTGTGTGGCAACAAAACGCTGTGTAAAATCGTAGTGACTTGAGCTTTGCTTTTTTCATTTACCGCTTTTGACGGCTTAATTTTGATGCGCTACGTCATTTTTTGAAAATAATTTTCCAGTGACCCAATTATCATTTTATTAATATATATATTGGCTTAAAATAAATAGTTTAAATATATTCCATTCGTAGTCGCTGCTATACATTATAACGTTTACGCCATGTCTTCAGTCGCTGTAAAATTGCAACGGTCGGATCCCTCCCAGCCGTGGGGATTTCGCATTCACGGAGGGGTCGACTTTAACCAACCGCTGGTGATATTAAAAGTAACTGCTGGATCCGTGTCTTCGCAGCAGGGTTTGGAACCTGGTGATCAGATCATTCAAATCAATGGGCAAGATTCAATGCGATTTCGACACAAGGAGGCTCAGCAGTTGATTCTTAGTGGTGGAAACCAAGTTGTTTTCCAAGTGATTCGTGGGAACGATGCAAATGTTTTACGTGCGCAATTTAGCAATGAAGCCCCCATCACGGTTCAGTCTTTGCAACAAACTAAACAAAGTAGTACCACTACCACGTCTAGAAATGTGATTAAATCAATGGTTGAAACAAGTAGTACTACCACCACCGCCCCCGCGGTGGTAACACCTGGATGGGGTGGTCCCAAGTTTTCGGATGAAAAAATCAAGGAATTACTATTATCTCAATCCCAGGTGTTGGAAAGTGGGGCAATTGGGTAAGTTTTCCGTTAAATGGCAAAAGCTTGCATATTACCATGGTCATATTCTTAAAAAAAACTATATCAACTTTATCCAGCGTCAACTTTATTAAAAATGACGAAAAGGAGGATCTTGATATGCAAAAGAGTGAGGTTTTGAAGATGCTCAGAGAAATTGAAAAGGAAAGTAATGAGCGAGCCCGAAGTCCTTCAGTACCCCCTCCCACAGGTGGATCCTCATTTGGAATCTACATGAATCGGCACTACGAGAGTTCCGTCATAGGTAAATTACATCTATTTATTATTATGGACCTATACAAATCTTGTGTGTGTGTGTCTACTCCACACACACACACACATAAATATTTAGATGTTACATCATTCTATTGTTTATGCTCACAGCGCAACAACCCCAGGCTCCCTGGGCCAACCGACAACAACTTTCTCCGTCGATGCTACACGAGCCAATGCTGCAACCGGAGCCAGCGCCAGAATTTTTCGAAGGCTCATAAACTATATTTTATTTTTCAAAAATTCCTGAATTTTATGTATTTTTGATTATTTTACAAAAAAATTCATATGTTCACATAATATGCATGCACGACAGACAACATTTGTTATTAAACTCGAATTCAACCAAGTGTTACAAAAAATCATATATATATATGTATTACATATATCTTTGCCGAATTTGTTCTAACCGTTTTCTGCTTCTTTGCCTTCTTCCTAATAATTTTATACTTCATTCTCCATTACCTTTACTGCATGGCAGCTCATTTTTCTCTAATAAACCTTTGAAAAAAGCGGCAGCTCTCTGGCAATGTGTGATGCAAGCAAGTAGACACCCATTTATTTATTTTTTTATAGAGTAGGGGCATCACCTATTTGCTTATATGCCATCTTGATCATCATCATCGTCATCATCATCACGTAATGTTCTAAAAATATGAATATTGGTTTAAATTTTATATTTTTTCTTTCCCTTTTTCTCTTTGTACGTCAGCTACAGTAGAGTAGTATATATGTAGTATTTCTTCTACTCTCGTCGTGAGATGTTGTTGCGAAAAATAGAATGTTGCACAAAACTGTTTTACTACTGCTACTACTACACAATTCACACTCTCATTTTCAATCATAGCAGTAGCAGCAGCGGCCGTCTTGGTGGTGGTGGTGGTGGTGGTGGGGAGTAATGTAATGTAACAAAATCTCTTACAGAATGACCAACTTGATTCGTTTTTTGAAACCACAAAGAAAAACGTGGTTCATGTGCAATGATGTGGGCCAAAAGATGTAGTATTTCTGGTGTTCAACATTAAACAGGCTTCCCTTCAGAAAATCTGTAGTGGTGTTATGCTTGTTGTGGCGTCTGCTCGATTTCACTGTAAAACTGCTTCAACGTGGTCCATCCGGTTCCTACTCGTAAAAAAACCGGGCGGGTGGAGCAGAATGATGATAGTAATCTCAAGATCCATATATCCCAATCACCCTCCGACTCGTCTTCGTCAAAAAGAGATGACATGACATGTTGTGATGGCATGCGCTGGCCCACAATATATATATTAAAATACAAACAACATGACAGGCTCATATCGACGTTTTACGAGCATCTGGCTTCTTTTTTCATGATCAAGTAGCACATCACGTAATAAGCATACAGTATCACTTTAAAGGCTTAGCAAAAATTCTTTTTTATATTTGCATAAAAATTCTCTCTAGTAGACTCCCATGTTCGTCGTCATGTCGCCTTTACTCTCAGGGGCATCTTTTAAAAACTTTTTAGCATTGGCAATGGCAAAACAAACAGAAAATGCGAAATGTTAAGTAACATATATTTTAAAATTATATGTTATTCCAATTGCCAGAAAAGAAGAAGCGGAAGCAGAAAAGAGAGTACGACATGACGACGAAAATGACTTACCATAACTACTATACAAGTATACTATATGGTATGAGAATAGAATTTTGTCGGCGGCGACATTTGTGTGCACTAATTCTACATCATGCAACTCTGATATCCGGAAACATTGTAAAACGGGAGAGGAGATGAGTGTTTAGTGTTCAGTGAACTTGCTTGGTTGAATTGAATCTTGGAACGCTCACATCATCATCCTCCGCGCAGTTTAACGTATACACACTCAGCACACGAGAGGGGAAAAGTAGGAAGCACAAGGTGACCTCCTTGGCTGTGCATGTATCCCACAATAATCCTTCTCCGAAAAGCGACGGCGTATTTCTATTCAAAAAATTTGCAAATCAGTGGCATGGGCCAGTCTGTGGTATATAGTTAGTGCATTTGCGCTTTTTATGTGTGGACAGACGTTACATGGCGTACAGGACTATGTAAAAAAAATTGCCACTGTCGGCGGTGGTTGATGAAGGTGGTGGTGGTTGGTTGGTGGCGGTGGGCAAATTCCTTTTATTGTTGTGCTGCTCTGATCTGATCATATCCACCGTGTTCCGATACATTTGGTCGACCTTCTTTTAATTAAGTTTTTAGTTGTAGGAGAAGAAATTGTGCGTCTAATTTTTTTTATTATTTCAAAATTCATTAAAGGTATAAAAGTGCTTAATTATTTTTTCATATCGAATTTTGTGTGTAATTATTGTGTGCTGTTTTGTGTGTGTGGCTGTGCAAGCAAAAGTATCTCTCGCGGTGAGAATAAAAAGTGAAAGTGAAAAGCTTTTTTTGCATTCGTTTTGTGAGAAAGAAAGCAAATTAATTTTTTTAGCAAAATGGCGACATCCATTCGACTCACTCGCCAACCTGGCCAAACCTGGGGATTTAGAATTCATGGAGGACAAGATTTTAGCCAGCCGTTAATTATTGTAAAGGTACGGTTATTACTGAAAATTAGATGAAATAAATATGAAATAAAAATAATTTTATCACTCAAAATTTCTAAAGAAGAAAATACATTTCAAAATTTTTCCATTTCTTTCTCGAACATTCTATTAGGTATTGAGTAACGTATACATTTTTTTCTCTGTAGACTTTATGATCCAATTGTATGCAGTTTTTTACCTCTTTGTCCTCCATAAAAAAATGTCTAGATTATATATAACGACTGAACGAACCAGTATTACAATGTTACCATTATATAAAACATTACATAATACTATAATACGGAAAAGTAAGGAATATTAAGATTTGTGCCAAAATGCTAAAAGGTTGGAGTGTGTTTGACCCAGTTTATTCCGCTTACTGAGCACTCTCTCACTCCTCTCTCTCTCTCTCTCTCTCTCTCTAGGAGAGAGGCATATACAATGTATCAGTACTGTAGTGCTGTAATGTGAAACAGTAACAAGGTATACGACGACAACTTCATTATCAGCAGCAGAACATCGTGATAAACTTTGAAAATGAGCAAAAAAAGCATCGCGACGAATGGGAGCGTCGCACAAAATAGCATTCACCATAAAGCAGGGTGTTGTACACTTGCAAAAGTTTTAGATAAAATGTACATCACGACAACGACGACGAGTAGTCCGACTATTTTTGAATGCTGACGTTCTGTAATGTTCATATCCATGAGTATTTTTCAGGAAATATTTGGCTATTATGATGTTTTACTAATACTGTACTGTAATAGGTTACCGCTGGCTCGATCGCTGCCCAAAATGGTTTAGCCCCAGGTGACCAATTTGTTCAGATTAACGGCAGGGATGCCCTTCGCATGAAGCACAAGGATGCTCAGGATTTGATCACGAGCGCCTCAAACACGCTGGATTTGCAGGTGGCCAGAGGCAGTTCTTCCACGTGGAAACCACAGGTTCAGGTTCTCGGAGAAGCTAATCGAGCTCTGACTGGAGCTCAAGTTCCTCAGGTGACTAAAACATCATTAGCTAGGGCACCAGCAGCACCCGGCAAACCACTTAATCCACAAGTCAACTCGCAGGCTAAACCATTTTCTATCGTCAATCAGGTTCCCGATACCGACAATGTTTAAAAAAAAATATTCAATATGCATACAAAAAGTCAAAATTTGTCACTTTTTATTTTTTTTTTCGCTGTCGTTACTCAAAATCCTTCAATTTTTACTTTATTTTTTTCAGTTGCTCACACAGTGACTTTGTGTAACCTTAACCGTATGTATCCACATTAATTAACCGTAAAAAAGTCTATAAAAAATTAGCTGGGCCTCTTATATAACAGTATGTATAAGCTTGTATGTACATATATACCTAATGATGTATGCTTAAAAGAATATTATCAACATATTTTTTTGCCCGCAAATGCATATTTTTTTTTGGAAACTTCACACCGCATAATAATATATCTTTCTAAATAAACAAAAATATGAACAAAAACTCTATATATTTTTTGCATGAACGTGTATATATACTACTGATGAAGAAAATACAAAAGAAGACCATGTATTTTTACGAAAAAAATAATACTACCTTTTCCTTTGATAATGCAATTGGTACAATGTTGTGCTACGACATTATTGGAATTATCCACCCAATATTTTTGATTTTTGTGACAAAAGCATGATCATATATGACAAATTATCTATTTTTCATGTTTTTATGTGCACGCGATATGAGATATGAGAGTACTCTATATATTTGTATGACAATAAGCTAATATATGAACATTCTTTGTTGTTTTTAACAACATTTTCACGGAATGGATTGGACTGACGCATGAATACCCTCCCACACACAAATGACTTACACCGCACCCCTTGGACCACTAGACACGTCACAAGTAATTATCCATTTTTACGTTTTTACTAAAATTCATGCTTTTTGTAATGATTAGCACGGCGATGTCCTTGTGAACAATCAATACAACACGCCCATTAATATGTACAGTGAGCAGAGCATTGCTGAAACCCTCAGTGCACAGTCCGAGGTTTTGGCTGGAGGAGCAATTGGGTAGGTTTAAAATGAGACATTATGGAATAAGAATATGTCGTGGCGGATAACAAAAAGTATAAAGTTATCGTAATCAAACAGAGTCAACTTTAAGAAAAACGAAAAGAAATACAACCACGAAAACAGCGAAGTCTACAAAATGCTTCAGCAAGTGGAAAGCGAGGATGGTGGCAGGACTCCTCCACCAATGTCGCCTAAAAGTAATGTTCAGCCGACACCTGTTACCATCCCGCCAGTACAGTTGCGATCAGTTGCTCCAAGGCCTATTGCACCTCCAATTGCTCAGGCAACCACAACTGTGTCACCATCTGCACAAATAACTCCGGCGTCAGTTCAGTCTCCAGCTGCACAAATATCTTCTCAACCGGCGGCAGCCACTCCAGCTCCATCGTCATCAAATCCTAACGTCTGCGCTGAATGTGAACGGCTGATTGTTGGCGTATTTGTGAGGATCAAGGACAAGAATTTGCATGTAGAGTGCTTCAAATGTAATACATGTGGACAGAGCTTGAAGAATATTGGCTACTACAACATTAACAACAAGCTGTACTGCGATGTACATGCTAAAACAGTGGCGAGAGCTAATCCCCCAACTCCAGGAGGGTTCGATACAGTTGGAACACTTCCATCACTTCCTACGTCAGTGCCATTGCCACCGTTGACGACTCCAATTACGGGAAGCCCAGGCCGTGGTTCAGGATCAGCATACGCACCAGTAACTCCACCCAAACCATTTAGTCTTACAAGTGGTTCCAAACCCCAGTCACCAAATGTGGATTCATATGCTGCCAAAGTAGCTCCTATTCCTTTCCATGTAATTTAAACTTAACTATTAAACTTAAATATTACAGCAAAATGTATCCATTGGGTACTTTATAATTTGATACTTACATATATGTTTCTTAGCAATCTCCGACCAGCGGCATTAGTCACGTGACTGCTCCAAGATCTCCACTTTCTCGACCAAGTTTCCTTCAACAACAGTCTCCACAACAACAACAACAACAGCAGCAGCAGCAGCAGCAACAACAACAAGTGCAGCAAACTACTACTGGTGGTGGTCTTCTCCAGCAGTACTCGTCCAGCTATAATGAGACTAGTTCATTTAGCTCCAGTAGCATCACTCAAAGCAATCAACAAACTGCAAATCAGCAAAGTGGTTCTTCTGGGCTTCGTGTTACATGGCCTCCAAATCTTGCCGATGGCGTTGATCCAACCTCTGCAGCAGCACCAGCAACACCACCAACACAGAGCTTATTACAACAGGTTGCTCCACCACCAATGGCGGCGGCGGCGGCCCCACAACAGGCGTTCAGTACATTTGGACAAAGTCTAGGACAACAACAGCAATTTAAACCAGTGACCCCGCCCAAGTTTCAACAGAAACAGGTGCCTTACAAGCCACTAAGCACCCTGCTTCAACCAGCAGCTGGTGGTGGTGGTGGTGGCAGGCCTATGGCTCCGGCTCCTGCTCCTGCACCCACGCCAGCGCCGTCATTAATTCAGCAAACTATCCCACCACCAATGACAACTACCTCTGCTCCAGTCTCGATCCCACTTTCGATCCCACGACCTGCAGCGCCCGCTCCAGCACCTGCGCCAGCTGCTGCAGCTCCAGGTGGTGCTGGTTCCAAAGGAGGAAAGACACTGTCTATTCTTCCAAAACGCGGAAGAGGAGTGCTGACCCAACCTGGACCCCGAGTTGCCATTTGCAGCGCGTGCCAATCCCAAATTCGGTATGTATATGTAACTTTTCTTTTTCCCAACCTTAAAACTATATGCTTTTTTTGCAAAACACATATAAACCTGTACATAAATCTCCAGGGGCATTCATTTTTACGTTAATTTTCCTTAGACTATGACAAATATGCTTTCTGCTTCTTATGCTTCAATCGTTTTATATAGTCTAGAACGTTTTCATTAGTCGAAAAGATATATATACAGAGAAAACCGAAACATTAATGCTTTTGTGCAGTGGCCCGTTCATAACAGCCAACTCAAAATTCTACTGTCCGGATCACTTTAAATGTGCCACGCCCAACTGTTCTCGCCCGCTGATAGATGTGGGATTTGTCGAAGAGAAGGGCGCCCTTCATTGTGAGTACTGCTGGGAAAGCCATTTGGCCCCGCAGTGCGGACGCTGCAGGAACCGAATTAAATACGAATGTTTGAATGCCATTGGACGGAGCTACCATCCGGATTGCTTTGTCTGTAGACATTGTAACAAGCCTTTTGGGAACAATCCATTCTTTTTGGAGGATGGTGAACCCTACTGCGATGCTGGTAAGTTTAAGGACGCTTTATAGGATTTTTTTTAGGACTATTTATTATTAGGAGGAAATTCATACAGGTTTGCTTGGCAGAATTTTTTAAATTTTTTTTGTGTGTAGAAAACTGCTTGCCCTGGAATAATACTACATTTTTGATTAACACTTGAAGAAAAATATAGAATTTAGGTATTATTGTCGTTATTTTTCTGCAAAACTTTATTAGATTGGAATGAGCTGTTCACAACGAAATGTTACGCTTGTGGATATCCCATTGAGGCTGGAGATCGATGGGTAGAAGCAATCGGCCAAAATTATCACTCACAATGCTTTAATTGTTCGGTAAGTAATAATGAACACGTTTTCCCCGGATCTCGACAGACTGGTATATGTAATATTATGACTGTAATATTATTAAACTTTATTTCGCAGGCTTGCAAAAAGAATCTTGAGGGGTCTGCTTTTTTTGCTAAAGGGGGAAGGCCTTTCTGCCGCTCTCACGCGCGTTAAGGGGGGTGTTTTTATTGGAGGCAAAAAGCCGACATTTTCAGATTTAAGTTTTACTAACCGATTCCTAGTCATTATTATTATTACTTATGATGAATGCAGAGTAGAAGAAAAAGTGTAAAAAGAGTTATTATACCTGTTACTTAAGCTCGCTTACTGTATTTTGTTGTATAAGTTTAAGAGGAATTATTAATTTGCGCTGAATTGCTACCTTTTTTGCGATGACAGTGAGCGAGATTTGCGTGATATTTAGCAACTTTATAAATACACGCCAAATCCAACTCACTTTTACGGGGAGAGTCGCTCTTAAATGTAGCCGACGCCCGACGACAACCACCTAAGTGAAAATATTTAACTTATAAAAACAATAATAATTACATATATATATAGTCTCTGGCAGACTGCATATTATTTAAAGCAATAAATTATGATATATCACGACATGTAAATCTAATAAACGAAGAAGAAATGGTGCAGAGATGATGATTATGAATATGATGATATAATACATTACATACCTTATACTAATACATGTTATATGCTGTTCATTGTAACAATGGAAATGGAGCAGTGAAAAAAATAAAAAGTCTTAAAAACTCAAAAGTCATCCTACTTTAAACTTTTGTGTTTTCAGGAAATAAAGTATAGACAAAAGTACTCAAGTACTTTGATGTTAAACTTGGTTCACGAAAATCACTTTCACCACATTTTTTCTCACATGATGTGTATACCTAACAACAGGACGTGTTCACAGGTGTATGTGTTGTTAGTCCCTGCATTATACCTATGCATATATATACACGTTCATAAAATAATCAATGGAGCGAAACAGCGTAATTGAAGTTGATGTTTATCCCTTTATGTGCATATGCAAACTGCAAGTAAAATCACGTGCATCTCGTTCAGCAAATATAGTTTTTTTTATATCTTTAACGAGAAAATTTGTCATCAAAATTGATTACTCTTTGCTTTTTGTTAGGTAACCCAACTCAAATCAGGGCAATAGAGCGGAAAAAATGTTTAATCGATCCATCACTTTTTGCATCTAATAATGAAACAATGTCGAATACGCATGTTGTCACATTACGCAAGGAGGATTGCTTTTAGCCCATTGATAAAATTCAATAACAGGAGACTTTGAAATCAATTCATGTTTCCCTCCAAGCTCAAAATTAACACCCAATTTAATTCGTGGTACACGCTTCGTAAAGCAGATAGATAATTGGAGAATGATTACTTCCAACAAAAATGGCTTACATTGTCACCATCGCCATAAACCCAGAGAGGTGTACGAGGAATAAGTGGGCAAAATGTGCATTTTGAAACCACCAACACAGGTTATTATCCTATTGCGGTGGATAAGTAAAAACAAAAAAAGAGATTATTTTGTCAATTTGAGGGCAAAAGCGGATGAGTATATAGCGCGTAAGATACAACATGCATATACATCATCTGACAAAATTTTCAGTGTGTGAGTTGCTCAATAACATCAAACTAGCTAGCGTTGTCAGCGACGAGTGGTGTACCCTCGTTCTTGCAGTCTTGAGTATTGACAGAGTGACACCAACAACAATTGCATAATAATTGCTTGAAAATGCTCTAATTTTAAAACTATTTTTTGCTAAAAATAAACAGAAACAGGCGTATAAACGACAAAATTGCATAAAATGGGAATAAATTTGATGCCAAAAAAATCCAGGAAGTAAAACATGGTTGGTGGAAGAACGGTGTGATTGGATTTAGCGTTACAGGTCCTGTCTGTAATGAAGCGGTTCAAAATAAAATTCAGATCACTTGGTAAATGTGCGATGATGATGACGAGGACGACGATGTTGATGATGATGATGAAAGGGGTTGACTACCACCATCACCACCACCACGCATGTTCATCGATGACTTTTAAAATCTAAAATGTAGTTTATATATAAAAGAGAGATTAGAAAGTGGATATTCAACAGACCTCTTCGTGCTTCCCTCAGCTCAACAAAGAGATATGCATGAATAAAGCTTATACGTTATATATACATATTTTTTTAGGAAACTTTGCAAATTTTCAAAAAAGTGTCTTGTTCAAAAAATATATTGTGCCGAGGTGTAAGTGTATTTTGTGGTCCTTATCCAGGACTGAGGATGGGAACCTCGGAGGAGTGCGCGTCACAGTTTGGTGTCAGTAACCATGCAGTAAGTAGAAAAAGACGAAGGAGAGGTTCACCGAGGGAATTTACCATTAGCAGGTGGATATTGCTAGTATCAGCAGCATGTGTGCTCTGCATAAGCATACAAGTTCCCATTGCACATGGAGGAGGAGGACCGGAGGGGGAAGTGGTTTGGGGCAAGAGGGTTTCTCCCCAACAACCTAGTCAAATTCAAGAAGAGTCGGATTTACTGACGCTCCCTTCTTCTGCAGTTATTCCAAATAGTTCGTTTCTAGTCGTTAGTAATAGTTTTAGGGTGAGTGGGAATGAAAATAGAAACGACGGGTTAACAACACAAGTGATGGAGTTGGTGCCAGCAGAGAATCAAATGTTGGCAGAAGCGAGCACCAATGTTGAAGCAGCTCCAGATTTGGAAACAGCAGCAGGTCATCATGGATATGGGCACCACGGGCACGGACATCATCATCATGGACACAAGGATCACTACGGCCATCATGGTTAGATTAAAAATTCGTAAAAAATCATCTACCTTTGTTTCAAGTTTTAATTGTAAAATTGGTTTATCAGGTCACAAGGGTTACGGCGGCCACCACAATAATTATGGTCATCATCATGGTAATCATGGACACCACCATAATAACCATCACAAGGGTCACTATAGCCACCATGGGAAAAAATACGGGGGGCACCATGGGGGGGGCCACCATCATGGCCATAAACATCATGGTCATCACGGTTAGATTTTTAAAAATTTCAACAAATTCCTGTTTTTAAGTTTCGCCGGTTAAGTTTCGTTGTTTAAATTTAATTTAGGTCATCATGGCCACAAGTATGGTCAGCATGGAAATCATAAAAAAGGACATCACACACATGGGTACCACAACAAATACCATAAGGATGAGTACGCCAAGAATCACAAGTTTTATGACTCTCATCACCACGATGGACATCATGGTGAGACAAAATGATCAAATTGTAACGCATCCTTTTCTTTTCTGTTACTTTACTGACCATGCTAATTATGATTTTCTAGGCAAGCATGGCAAATATTATCAACATCATGGGGATCACCATGGGAAGAAATATCACGGAGGGGTAAGACTACAAAAAAAAGCTGCCAGCATTATAACCTACGAACCAGCTCGCCATCTTTTTTAATTTCCACTTATTTATATTACAAATTTAGCACCATCACGGGGGACATCATGGGAATCATTATGGTTCGTAATTAACATTAATTAGCATAATTAATTAGTATAATATTAATTATATGAATGTGTTGAATTGCTGGAAATTTTCAGGGCAACATGGGCATCATGGTCATGGAAAATATGGCCATGGCCATTCTGGATGGAAGGGGAATCATGCAAATCACGGTTCCCATGGTTAGTATGGCGGGTTTCAATTACGTAATTCTATTTTAATCCAAATGCAAATTTGTAATATTATTAATTTTTTATAGGTCATCATCAGCATCATGGAAAATATGGTAAACAGGAGCTTTTTAATAAGTTTTCTTATATCCCATGAGCAGCTTTTTAATAGTTTTTTTTTTCTTTTTTAGGCCATCATGGGCACCACGGAGGGCACCACGGAGGGCACCACGGAGGGCACGGCCATGGACACGGTTACCATTAAAAATTATTTTCTTCATATTTGCCAGAATTATAATGTTAAATTTCATGAAATGTTCTATATAGTCTTTGCTCTAGCAATGAATAAAAATACTGCAGTGACGAAATACAAAACGTTTAGAATTTTCGATTGATTGAAACAATCCAATTATTTATGCATGTGTGGTTATATACCTTAAATCCCGTGCACGCTTCATAGTGAATGATTATTATTGGCGTTTATGGGCCTTGTTCATGTTTCGTTAATTCATGTACATCTCATATACTATTCTACATGCCTTGATTTTTCTGCTATTTCTATTGCCTGAACAGTCCTTCCCCCATTACAAATAATATAAACGGCAACTTACAGACAAGATTTGTTTTTCCACATTTTCCTATACTATTATTTTATTCTGTTTGACCAATTTCCCATATTTAGAAAAGCTATATAGCCTAATCTATCACTTTCCACAGAAAAAACTTTTCGTTACTGTAAAAAATATATATAATAAAATATGTCCATTCCCGTTGAAGCAGTTTTAAAATTGGGGCACTTTTTGTTCTGAATCAATACAAAAAAGTGCCCAAATCCTATCCCAGGCATCCCAGCCCAAGTCCAAATAAAAGTTCTGGTTCAGCGTCCTGCTGCTTACATCTACTTACATGATAATGGTACGTAACTCTAAAATTGTAGTTTTTGTGATTTATCTGGACAATGCTGTTTCCATTTTTCATTGATATGATATGATAAAAGATTAATTGTTACATTTATCTCTAGGTAGCCTATAGTTAGTTTCATTCTGTGCAAAATCCAATACAATATTGACAGCATAAGTGCAATTAAATATCTTTCTTATTTACCAACTGCCTTCTGCTTGGATCATCTAGATGTCATTGGTTCCGTCCCCCAGGCTGGCCGTCTGGCCCCCTGTATCCGCGATAACTTTTGAAGAAAAGCGAAAATTTTTTACAGGTCAATAATTTGGGTTAAGAGCTTGTCGGAGTTCGTAGATGGGCTATGTACGTCATCCCCAAAGGGGGTAATGTGGGGGAAGGTGAGAAAAATGAAAAACGAATAGACATCTTTCCAATGCCATTCGATACATATGGAACTATATATCTATAACAAAGAAAATTGGTTCTCTAGGCCATCCCCCGGTGGGAAAGAGGTTTTCTTAATTCAAGAAACTGGTAGTACAGTATAGAAGAAAATTAAAAGAAATGCCGAAGCACAATTCCTTCCTATAACTTCCTACCGCTTTTATTTCTATCGTGAGTAAAACAGCGTCAAAATAATGAGCGATGCGTGCTTGAACATTTTCGGATCATACCACTAACGTACAATTTGTGAGATTGGTGCCACAATTGGCATGCGAATGTGCGATCGTACATGGTACATGTGAATGGTTAGCGTTGCAAGTAATGGGGCGCCGTTGACCATAGTGAATAATCTTTGATACAGAAGTTGGATGTAGTTTAGCGGTATCAGTACAGCATATATGTACATATGTATAAAATGATAACGTTTCATTTCAGTCTCAGCGTTCCTGTGTGGAGAGTTTTGTCATCCATTACCAACCAGTTCAAAATATTTCACATGCAAAGGCAGTTGTGATTTGTGGAGCAGGTGACGCTAAATCACACGAATATTTACCAAGGTCATTAAAAAGGTACATCCATCTATACAATATTTATACACCAAAAATNGCAAAGGCAGTTGTGATTTGTGGAGCAGGTGACGCTAAATCACACGAATATTTACCAAGGTCATTAAAAAGGTACATCCATCTATACAATATTTATACACCAAAAATGGTGAAGTGTGATTTTGTGCTTTGAATTTATCTCTAATTTTATATGACTTTCGGAATCAGTTTCTTTGAAAGTGAATATTGAAGCAACTAGTACTTTAAAAAATCCTCCGCGAGTCTAATAGAATTATGATTTAAAAGAACATTCGGAAACCATGTCCCCGCTGCATTACAACATAGGGGAACAGGAGAAATATAGTGACGCATGTCAATCTTTTTTTTACTAATTACTAAAGAAAACAATTTTCATCAAACCAAATAAAAATTATAGGACCGAAACGGCATTTTGTAGTTGGTTATGACATGGTATTTTACCTGAAAACATTATATTCCCAATTTACCTATGGTGGATACAATTGGCTATAGATATTGATTTTACCAATCAAGCAGTAATATTTTATACTTACCAGTGTCTTACAAATGTTTACATAAACATGAATGCCGTCAAAAGCACATTAATGTAGCAGCAACGGCGTGATTGAATTTGTTAGGTTTCCAGAATATGAAAATAGTAATAAAGGCAATAGAAAAGGGAGTTATTTAAGGAATGTGTACAAACAAAACCTTCATAACCTCTTCTATTAGTCTAATATTTAAACATTAAACATACTTCACTTTAGCTAAAAGACATTTATTTGATTTACTTGTTTAAACGAAGGTTTCAGTAAAAATGGGTTTAGAATTTTACACAACTGAAGCTAGTGCACCAGGACGAATGGTGTTACTTTTGGCAAAACACTTGGGCGTTCCAGTGGATGTTAAAGAAGTAGACTTAATGAAACAAGAACAATTGAAACCAGAGTTTATTGCGGTAAGAATTTACTTCACCACTAAACTTTAGAAATCAAGAAATTAATTTATGCAAATAATGCACAAGTGTAGCGTAAGTGTAAAAACCATGTTCCATTGGCCAAATTTTCACATGAAAAAGGCTTAATCCGTGTCGTATGTCACTCACTTTTTAGATAAATCCGCAGCATACTATTCCTACATTGGTCGATGATGGTTTTGTTCTCACGGAAAGTAGAGGAATGCTTATGTATCTGCAAAACAAATACGGGAATGACGAATCTTTGTATCCAACGGATCCCCAAAAGCGTGCACTGGTTGACATGAGACTCTTCTTCGACATTTCCACCCTATACGTACGATTCGGCGAAGCATTTGTAAGTCAGAATATAAACCTATGTACCAGTATGTCAGAGTACCTATGTACATTGTACACATAAAGTACCAAATTCGTTAACTACCGAGAGCGCGATTTTAAGCTCTTATAAGGCATTTAATGTCTTTGCTCTGTTGTCTGTCTGTGGGCACGATCTCTCAAAAATGTATTTAATCGATTGCCCTCAATATTGGTACACAGGAAAGACTT
The DNA here is from genome assembly GCA_027744055.1 of Callyntrura sp. NNG-2020. Lineage (NCBI taxonomy): Eukaryota > Metazoa > Arthropoda > Collembola > Entomobryomorpha > Paronellidae > Callyntrura > Callyntrura sp. NNG-2020. Next base: position 28,437 of record JAHZNE010005314.1, read on the forward strand.
TAGCATTAGTGGGGATGAGGGGGAACCCCGAAATACATAATGGTAATTCCCCTCCCCATCCTTTAATGCTACTTGTCTAAACTCTAAAGGGGCATCTATCCTCGGTTCGCAGAGCCTTGTACACATGCCTCTATCAGATAAAATGAGTTCTCATTTCAATTATTGTGGCTCTACTTCATTTCGCAGTACCCTATCATGTTTCAAAAACAAAAACAGGATCCTGTGAAGATGGAGAAATTAAGTGAAGCCATTGGCTACGTTGAACTATTTCTGAAAGATGGCTACATTGCTGGAAACCAACTTACAATAGCGGATTTCTCGATGGCTGTAGTTCTTAGTACTCTTGCAGTTACCAATGTTGATATGTCGAAATTTCCCAGAGTGTTAGCATACCTGGAAAAGTGCAAAACTACCATGAAGGGATGGGATGAACTGAGTCAGCCAGGAGCCGATTTATTTGGAACTTGGTTCAAGGCTGCATTGGAATCGGTTGAAACTTAAACTTTTGTCAACCACTCAATGTCGCAACCTCAGGAAAGAAATTAAACACTCTGAACTACACTGTTTCGGCTTTAGTGATACAACATTTAAATCTAAAATAGAACCAAATAAATATATGTATAATCTTTGGATGAGACTTCCTAAAGAAAATTAAATCAGGAACCAGGACCGAACGCTTTCCCTTGCATTATAACACATACGGATCCTACATTCATATAAAATATTTCTTTCTTTCCTATTAAAAAATACAAAAATTATCCATAAAATACGTTTCCTATTTCTCTATTATCCATTTTCATTATTGGTCTTGAGTCAAGATTCTTGGCAGCCTTCATTGAAAAATGCACCTCCGCGTAACTCCAAAGCTTTTCCATGACCGTGGTCATCGACGAAGGTAGTTTACTCATTCTTTCATATTAGCACCAATTATAGGTTCCACTTTTGGGTTTTTGTATTTTAAAATGTTGATTCTTGAGATTTTTTATTTTTTGCAGCTTTATCGTATTGACCTGGCCTATATTACCATTTTTTGTGAAAACAAAAAACCCAATTTCATAAAAATGACAAACAGACAATTTGACAAATTATTCAAGCAGAGATTTGTACATACGAAGATAATAAATTGTCAATTTTTTGACCGTCTGTGCACAAAGTTTACTCTTTTTACGCTTCCTGTATCATGTACATTTTTTCTTATTTTTTCC
>JAHZNE010005315.1:0-15253 GCA_027744055.1 Callyntrura sp. NNG-2020
GGATTTAGGTAGTGGGTTAGGTACTACAACTGTTTTTCAAGTGATTTTAAGCAATTATAGTTTTGGGGGAAAAAACTTGGGAAAAAAATTAAAAAATTTAGTGCCCCCCCTTTGGTCGAATCCAACCCACGATTTCTAATGGGACTTTTGGAAGAATATGTGTGTAAGTCGTTAGATACTAAATAATATAAGAATACTTGGAACTCAGAAATTACAGTGCTTCGTCAGAAGCAGTTTTACAACCTCCTGCTTTAACTGTTCAAACAATCAATTAGTTCAGGTTCAGAGGATCAATAGGTGCAAACTCCTCTGTTTCTCCTGTGTCGTTCTCCAGCAGATTTTTGATCGTTATAAAAACACACAAAGTGGAAACCTCATTGACGCTGTTATGGAACAGCATGCCAGCGACAACTTGTCATGTCAGTAAGTTTCTGGTACAAAAATAAAGCAAAATATGTTGACAATTAAAATGAGTACGGGATTTCTTTGACGTATCACTGCCATGAACAAAAACTTGGAACACCAAAGAAAACTCCTTCATCAGTAAAACTTTTTGACACAACAAAGCAATACCGTTCAGTCGTTCTTGTCTTTTGAAGAGAGCGTTCTCAGGGCTTCCCTGGGACTTTCTTAACATTTAAAGTATTTCCACCTACCTTGCTTGAATGGGTTCCCCCTCTTCCTGTTGTCAGCTGTGTCGACTCATCATAAGTCACAAGTTCCATAATAAAGCCAAGCATTTTAGAAATAACAATGTTGTTATCATAAATTGATGTGATGTCGTGTAATACAAACTTTTTCCGAGAATCCAAACCAGATTTAACAAGCTTTCATTAAAATTACAGGATTTCACGACATAACTTTTGTGACACCTACTTCGTTAAAATAATCTTTAATCCATTACTCTGCCCAATGCCATTAAGAGGATCGTCAGTGCTAACTTTCAGATTACAACAACGTATATCCCGCCAATTATTTCCCTAGTTTTCGAGTAACTTTCAAGTTTTGCATAATTTTGCCCTGAATAACTTTCTTCTTCCATGTTTATCCTCTCCGACAGACAATCAAGATAATATGTTTGATTCCAAAAAACATGAATATAACACCAAATCATCAATACAATACTCGTGTGTGTGTGTGTGTGTGTGTGTGGTAGTGTTCTTGGGAAATATTATATATGCCAACGGTAAACAATCTTGTTACGCAAATACTTGTGAAATCTTCTAGAAAGTCAACATACTTTTTCACTCTGATTATCCTGCCTTTCCTCAATTTACGATGTATTTCGAAGAATTTAATAACAACATGCTCAAGTCGAGGACAAGGCCTCTTTTACACGTTACATCACTACTTGGTTTTACATACGCAAACACACCAGCCGAATGAATAATAACACCTACGCACATACGTTTTTACGTGACGACTTGTACAAGCAAGAGTAAATGAGTGAAACGACTCTTCATCCACCATTACCTGAATTTCCTATTTCCTGTTGAAAACCTTCCAAAAATGCCACAAGCTAGATCACGCAATTCAACTCATTTCTTCGCAACTTGTTTGTATATTCTCGAGTGGCATTCTTAAATTAAAATCGAGCAAACACACCCCTTCCATTCTAAGAAAGGACGGTATGCCACGTTGGTGGCTTATGCATTTGTGTTTTGTCGTCGTGAGTATTTAATTGAAACTAAAGTAAACAAAAAGTTTGTCTACACTAATTTACTTTCATTTACTTCTTGCTGCAATGATACTACTCTACTATGCGGAGAGATTGGAGGCCGTACAAGATAAGAGCCTCATTAACATGAGGAGAAGAAGACATGAACAAAACGTGAATGCAAAATAATGCTGTTTCCTCTTGTCTCTTTGTCGCTCCACTTTTTCCACGAGTCATTGTAAAGCGATCCGGTTAAATGCATATGCATTACAAGAATTTTCACTGTTGAAAGCTCTCATTGCTCGGCGATATATTTTCTACTCTTAATTTACTTTACATAATTCCTCCTTGTTTCCCCGTACGCGCTTTCCTGGTGCATTGTGAGTACTGTGAGTACCATCTTCGGTGAGAATATTTCAAGGTAGGTACAACACACGACATGGTACAAAACGGGAAATCTCCCAATGGCGTAAATCATCATTAACCTACACTCTAATAGCATTTTCCCAATAACGATATTACTCGGTACTCAAGCTGCCAGGGAAAATGCGCTTTATCATCCCATAGCAGCGTGTTTATTGCAGAAACCTGTTTGAAGTATGAAGACGGGTCTTGTACGGGTCTTGTAAATTTCGGATTTTTATAACAACATAATATACACATTCACCGTCTTCGAAGACATAAAGAGCTCCACCCAAAAACTAAATATCTCGGAGTTTTCAGATGAGTACTGCTCACCCCCAACAGAAAGAGAAACTTGTTCCCGAAAGGGAATCTAACTAAAGTGCCTCCTTACATGCAATTGACATTCCAACGTATCATTGTCATATTTGGCGTAGTTGATGTCCCACATCCACCAAATGAGACCTGCAGTAAAACAACGCTTACGTATGTACATACACACAGGCACGAAACATCATCATCCTGACGATGACTTGTACATGAACTTGTCATTGAACATTTGAGCGAACACCCAGGAAGAAAGCGGGTTTACTGTGCGAAAAAAAGGATCCCATCTCCTTCTCCTCTCTGCCTATTTACAACATTGTGCTATGCACATTTTCCGCGTACAACATCCATATATTATACCCAAGACAAAGTATTATTATCGCCGACTGGCTACATCTGTGCAGAATGCATGAAATTTAAGTAAGTACGAATTTCTTCCGTCCTCCTCGTCGTCCGTCAGTACCCCAGGACCGGGCGAGGATCTATCCAGCGAAACATTCACACAGAAAGCGTGTGTGCCTCTCTCTGTGTGTGCTTCTGCTTGGTAATCCGGTACAAAAGATTTTACTTGTGTATAAGCCAGACAGAGAGATAAGATTTCATGGTTCACTCACCGTACATGAAAAAGAAGGAAATTGAATACTACTTCTGTTACTACTGCTGCAACTCTGTATATAATAATAATGTCTCTTTGCAATACGTTTGCACTTGCACACACCAGCAGTGGTGGTGGTGGTGGCATCCGTAGAGAAAAAGGCTTTTTTTGAAGGACCTATTGGCAGAGTGAGAGCAATGTACGCACCAAGTTAATTCAATGTGCCATGTATATTCATAATATTACTTTTTTCCTTCTCTCTCTGCTCTCTTCCACATTTGTGCATAAAGGAAGGAGAGAGAAGAAGCCGAAGAAAAAAAAGCAAGTGGCTCATATTACATGATGGTCACATTCAACCGCTTATATATACCAAAACTGCAACTGATACGCCGTTACGAGAGAGTGCCATTTGGAAAAAAGCTTGCCAGCTTGTGCGATTGCCTTCCCGCGACTTAAGTCCTCGATGGGTTCATAAAATCTGGAATTTATTCTTATCATTACGACAAGCTTTCCGCAGTTATTACCAGGATTTCGGATAAAAAAAGGAACATGTTTGACACAAAGAGAGTTGGGAAATATTTCAAGAATTAAGGAAGTATGTGTGTGTGTGTGTGGATTTTTTCAGAAATCTTCTTTTGGTTCTGCTCGTTAAAAACAAAGTCGGCCGTTTGTCCTTTGCGGGAAATCTCGGCAAGCAAAAACAAACGGTGTAGGCACACCAGCGCTCTGTACTATTTCTATTACATGCATCTTTAATGGCGAAACGGCGTTTAATGTATGAAAGGAAATGATACTGCGTTGACTCGATTTACTAGAGTTTCATGTATGTCCCATGTACTGTTTGCGCTAACCTTTAAAAATGAGTTTAAAATTAATATTTTCCCAGCAATAACTTGTAAATCTCGCGCATGCATTTTCTGGTGGTTGGTCACAATTACAGAATATGTAGTGGAAGATTGACTTTTGTTTCACGAACGAGCGTGCATGAATTTTTGATAAATGTTTGTTCAGAGCCAGGAAATAATTTTAATCTTTTACGGAAGCTAAGTTGACGGATAACTGTGATATACCTTTCCTGAGAAACCGAGCGGAATGCAGAGAGTTTCTTGGAAGGAATATTGAAATCGAGACTTGCTAAAAAAATATCCCCCTAAGCTCGTATATATACGCATTACTTCGCTGTTTCCTGATAATCCTGGAACGCCCGATAAAAAAATAAAATGAGCTGGGATGTGAACGAAGGAAAACGCTGAGAGCGAGAGGGTAACATCAATCAAAAAGTAAAAGCGTCCAAGATCCCAAATTACGCGCAAGCACGTTAACTAATGCTACCTTACTTTAGCAAATAACTGAAATGTTGCTGCCGGCTGACAAAACATATGGGTCCACAATTCACGATGACGAAGATTGAAGACAGCGAGTGTGTGGGTAGAAGATGAAATATAAATCATGTTTACGTTTTCTAAAGACACGAGACGAGACACGGACGACATTTCCAGAGTACCTTGTTACCGAAAACACCGAAACGAGAATCCAATCAGGAAGGTTGGATCGACAAAAAAAACAAAATAAAAGCGTCTAAAAAAAGAAATACTACGACTGATGTAGAACTCCCGAATAAACAAACAAGTAGTTATAACAGTTAACCCTGGTTGGTGGTAGTTCATAGTTGACGCGAGCGAGCATGTCTAATGAAAACGTAAAAGCGTCTTTTTTCACTGCGAAGCACAACATTAATTTGACAACCCTCTCGCATTAGACGACTGTAAGATGAATGCTTTTAGTAGCATTGAAAAAAACGACTCTGTGCTCGTAGTTGTAGCTCATCGTATAATATTTACATGTATTTTTGTTTCTCTAAAATAAATAAACTGTCATAGAGTATACTAATACCCCCACAAAACTGTTGCATTTTCCTATTTCTTGCCAGATAATTTTATATTTTTGCTAAGCTCGTGGAAAAATGAGAAGCTGTCTTGGCGGTGACGAGGTGGATGATGACGATGAGGCTTTAAACGATTCGCAGCTTGCTTTCAACAGCTCGAAAAGATTAAATCCCGTGCCCGGCACACAAACAAACAGCGTTTTATTCTTCCCTCTTCAAACAAACCAAAGGAAACAGTCTTTTGCTTTTCAGGAGGATTTGGTGTCGGTTTACTCCTCATGTCATCATCATCATCATCAACATCATAGGAGAATCAAAAGCAAAAGTATAAATGTGTTAAACCACGGTGCATAATGAAAATGCTCTTTTGGCAACGCAGCGTAAACTTAAGAAAGAATGTCTACTTTTCTNCGGTGCATAATGAAAATGCTCTTTTGGCAACGCAGCGTAAACTTAAGAAAGAATGTCTACTTTTCTGTATACTCTGTCGTGGATGCGCTTGGTAGATTTCCTCTGAAGAAGCTCTGTGAGAGAGAAGCCACAAGCGCAAACTATTTAACTGATCCCTGAAGAGTAGTTCACAATAGATTGCATTTGCATCTCTCTCGCTATCTCTCTAGCCCTTTCCTCACGCTACTGCTTTAGTGAAGCTTTACGAGGGCCCAACCAAACTAAACTTTTTTTATAACAGCCAGCTTGAAACAACGATGCGTAAAATAATATTGGAGGAAAACGTTAAACAAACAGTTTGGGTGGTCATGATCCGATTAATTATTGATTAGAGTACACAGTGGCGCTGGCTACATTACGTAGTCGATATTAATATAAATTAATTAACAGCGACTGCTCAACTGGTTTGGTTAAACAAAGAAATTAGTCAGCCAAACTTAAAGCTGTACCCTTTTGGATATGAAATTAATTCTGTCCTGATTTTGATGTGGTTATAAACCATTGTAGGCTCCACTGAGGCATTCGTGCATATATTAGGAAGGCCTCGGTTTTCCTTTGTTTCCTCTTAGAGAAAGGAAATGTTATGTAAGTGTGCGGAGTGGAGGGGGAATTTGAGGTGAAAATGGAAAGTATATATAGCACCATACTTAAATTCCCACTCCTCCATTTCTCACACTGAAGGGAAGCAACGTTTTGGTATAATAGTATCTCACAGAACGACTCAGCAGATGTTACCTCGCGAATTGCAAAAAGGAAAGCAGTGGGACTTTTCGATATCTCATTTGCGACGAAAACAGAAATGATATTGAATCCTGAGCTTAGGGAAACCGAGGCTGTTGAGTAAGCTGGGGAATTTGCATGCAAACACAAATCCCATTATTCCATCACAACAATTTCAAATATTCTTATCCCGATTATTACGGTTCCCAGTTTTCTCTTCTTAAATTGGCAGTAAAGTTGCGTAAAAGTCCTTCCAGATAAAATAAGCTGTCATCGTCGGAGGAGTAAAAACCCCGCTAGCAGCTTACTTTATGCTTGAAATACTTTTTCCTCTCGGTGGAAATTTAAATTTAATTCGCTTTTTGTATGAAAGTCATTTCCAACCGACATACAAAATTCCCGCTAAAATTGAAGTTTCCGATTGAATTTACACGAGGACATTTAATGGGACAATTATAGCATGGCGCTGTCCCATCCAGTTTTGCGTAAACAATTGTACGTCTATCCCCAAAAGCTCACCGGTCCGTTACAGTCACCACATTCACTCCCCAGAGTTGTTCCCTGTACCGGTGCCACTTTTCTGCGGAGAAGTAGACGTCAGGAATAATAATACCCGAGCAATATCCTTTTTGTTGTAAATTTGCCCTCGTTGAATTTACATTCTGTTGAGATCGTCCTGTTTAATATGTATTGCGTAATTTACAATCATACTTTATGTATAAGCTCTCCATAATGTCATAAACATCCCCCTGTGTGTTTACTATCCGTAAGAAGACCAATACTCCTTCAGCAACATATTACCAGTTTTGACCAAGCTTTGTTGTTACCGTCGGATAAACTGGATAGTCGGCATATCTCTCTGAAAACACGATCTCGTCCTGCCAGAGTAAAAATATGTATATTTCTTGTATTTTGTTTTGTCGTTTTGTCAGCATCGACATTTGTTGCTTTTTTACGTTGGCGACTCCACACACCACACCACTATACTCGACAGAAAATTACATTTCGTTCAAAAGAACTCTGACGAAGAAGACCCACCACCACACCACCGCGTCGTCGACGACGCGACGTCTTTCCTTGAATATACTTCTTGACTCGTTCTTTCCTACGACAACGACGACAGCCATTCTCTTTTAGTGTCTTTTTTCGAACGAACAATGATAACGATATGACTGTAAGCTAAAAGTAAAAAAGGAACTATTTTGTGTAAAATATGATCATCGGCATATCGTATACATACATGATGTCATTAGCTCTCCGTATCTTTCTAATCTAGAAAAATGAGCGCAAGTCAAGTGCGAGCAGCGGTTGCTTATATAGCTGCGTTTGCGTGCAAAGTTGTACCGAGAGAAAAAAAAATGAAACATAAACCAAACGTTAAATTATTATGATTATTACAACTACTGTTGAGGAGTGAGTAGGCTATTACTTCGAGAGAGAGAGAGAGAGAGAGTGGAGAAAACTATTCCTGGTTCATATTACTAAAGCCACATTATATAGCCGCCAAGCTGAATACTTTACTTGCATGCCATTTTCTCTGAGGCTATCAAGAGAATGCACTTTTTTTCGTCTGACAACCAGTATAAAACGCGGAACGTGGCCACATTTTACTTTTTAAGATGAACAAGATGTGATGATGATTATGATGATATGTGTGTGTGTGTGCATGCTTGTGTGAGGGAATGTGAGACGCAGGCAGTGTGTGTTTACAGTTTTGGGCTCATATGTGCCTATCCTTGTTAGACGACGACGATATTATGATGAGTTGCATTAAAGTGTTACATTTTGGAAAAGTTTTGGCAGTTCCTTTGCACCCATTTCAGCAACGTCAACAAAATGTGTAAAAAAACTGCATAAATATAGTTTGGAAGCACACGGTCTTTAAGTTTCTTGTTTCCCTCATGAAACATGTATATAAATTGTCGGTCGGTCTGTCTAACAAAAGCGGCACGTGTATACCGTGCAAAAAAATTTTGTTTTTGCAAATTTTTTATTGTGCAGTCGGCGACAACTTATGACGACACCATGCAGTGTGCACTAGAACTTTAAAAAGGGATGTACCCCGGGTATTCAACGCAGAAAACTCAATTTTTGTTGTTCTTTTATTCTTTACGACAGGCCAATAATAATGTGGTTACATCGCCGCTGTGAAACAGCGGCCCGCAGTCAAACAAGCATCGCTCTCTCGCTGTACCCCAGAGTCCAGTTTGGCTGATTGTATGTGTGCAAAAAAAAATGCAATTTATGCAATTATGTACAAGAAGAGTTATTGAATTTTCCTACACGCAGAAACGATTTCTGCTGAAACTCGTGCTAGCCATATATCACTGACCAGTAAAAGCTGTCATGCTCTGTGCTAACCAGTGTTGCTGATATTGTTCCGGAACAAATTGTTAACTAGGTTCTTTTTGTTCTGTTCCAATGTTATTTGTTCTGTTCTTGTTTTTGTTCCAATGTGGAACAAAACATTTTTTTACGTGGATTTAATAATCTCGCAAAAAATTGTCTTTTTAAAAAACAGAAACCGGGGCCTGGGGCATGTCACGGTCTGGATTAAAGACGGAATATATATTACTCGATCAACTTTGACGCTCTGTGTTTTTCAGGGGTTGTTGTGTGAAATGTCTTTCTTCCTCAGATTACCCTTTTCGTACTAGGTTGACCGTAAATCGTTCATTAACTGAAAAACATCTTTCAAACAAGGCTGCAGGAGAAAATCTCGGAGGAGATGGTGCCGGCAAGCGAGAAATGAAAGCTTATTTTAGGCAACTGCCATATCATCCTGTTCATGACAAGCTTGTTGGTTGGAGACATATATCCATAAGCGCGCGGAAAAACGTGACTTGATCGTGTCCTGATTAATGTGTACCTCTTATCAGCAACAGCCGTTTGACATGTTAGCATATTTTTAAAAAATGATAAAAAATTCCACAAACAGCGACTGAACGTGCACAACTCTTAAAACGGAGGATGATGATGACGACCATGGGCAGAGAATGTTTCTTCACTTTGGTACAGGGAAACGCTACAACTACCTGGTTGAGAATTTTGCCAAAGGGCAAAAATATCTTGAACGCATAAATAATAAAGAGTTTTTTTCAGCACCGCAGTATAAGATGCCTTTTTTGTGAGCAGAATGTTTTTTTTAAAGCTGTAAGCGTATCTCAAGTCGAAACGTGTTGTTTTCATTGCTTCTCCTCGGATCTCACAAATCAAAATGTTTAGAAAGCCAGCCTGATGTTGCAGGAGGAGTAGACGGCGTCTATCTAGAAGCAGAAAAAGGGAAACAGGCCATTGTGTGCTTCCTCTAACGCCAGCCAGTACAACACCGCACGTCTTTTAAAAGGGGGAATGTTGGAGAGTCAACAAGTTTATTGAACAACGGAGAGTAGCGTCCATCATTGTATCTGGCTGTCTGTTTTGATTTTCAAAAAAATGCGTCTCAACAACCGCTTGTCACCCAAGAATGAGTCAAGTTTGCGTTGTGATCCTCTAAAGAGAAAAAAATGAGTAACTCCTTATATGAAAAAAGTTTTTTTTTGTGAAAAGCCCAGCCATAAAAAGAAAGCAGACATTAAATGGAAGAGAGTTCGAATGAGGTACTCGAGAGAATTCATAATCATAATGGCTTCTCCTCCTTGGAAAGCGGAGTGTGTGTGTGTGTAGTAAAGTGGAGAGGTAACATACTGTAGACGCGGCATTTCTAAGAAATATGTAATAAGTCCCCCGTTTCCGATCTCTTTTTCAATAAAACGGCACCGTTTTCAAGAGGATATGTATGCAACGACATGCCTGCGAGTTTCCATATTCCCCGACGGAAATGAGGTTCCCTAATGTAAAAAATGTCATTTATAGGAGGGTTAATGTAGCATGCTTTTGTCAATCAAAAACCAATTCAGAAAAAGGTGATGACGATAGAGGCAGGTGTTCTTTAGTGAGCTTCTCTCGTACAAGCTGCAGATTGACGTTCTTACTGGGCGACGATCCCATATATCTCGAGGGAGAGAACGGAGATATGCAAAACTGGAAAATATTTCTACGCTGACATTATTGACGTCAGTCAGTCAACCAGTCACACATACATTTAATCAGCCAACAGGTCCTCCTCTCTTGCGAGGAAGAGGGGTAGTTTACCAGCACTTCTGTGCTGGTTTCGAGTGTATAAAGTGGAAACTTGCACATTTCCTCGCGAAAATGTGGAAAGAGAAAAAGGTAAAAATGTAGTGAACCTCCTAAAATCGCCAGTGTGAAAATATTTCCTTGAGAATGCCATCAAGTCGAAATATGTTACACGGATTTTGCATGTCAGGGCCTTATTCGTGTCGACAGAATACTCCACCGTAGTTAGCATTCGGGTGTAATGTATGCATACTCCGCATTTGTAACGGCAAAAGTACGTACACACATACTACGAGCATTTGATAAAATAATTTTAAATTGCCCAAAAATGTATTTGGAGTGGATAAATTGTAAAGTTTCTGCCGGCGTGCCGGCAATAATAATAGGAAAAAAAGTGTTTTGCCGATGGGTGGTGGAAGTTGTTTTTCTTGCAAGAGTTGCTGACTTGAAGAGAGTGCGAGTGAGTCACTCACTTTGAATGCTGTTATGTATACCACCACTATTTGGTTCAGCGGAGTTGAATTCGTGGAAAACGAATTGTATAATGGCATCAAGGAGTGCTGTGGTGTGTATGCGAATACCGTATACCTCTATCACACTCTCTCTCTCTCTCGCTCGCCTTCTTTTTCTCCACCAGAGAGAGACGAGAAAAAACGTGAAAGCTTTTGCAGATTTTAACATTGACTGAAAACGTCGTCTTGGTCTTGGTTCGTAGATTAGATAAAAAAGAAATCAAGTCATACTATATAAAATACGATCTGAGCGGAAACTTCTTGACACAAAAAAGTCGGTGGTGGTTGGTGGTGACATGCTTTTTAGTACGGACGTAATATTTGAAGGCTATGATTCCCAACAACAATGTAGAAATGACAGGAAGACGCGTGCATAAAATTTTTTGTGGTTCCTTTTTACTCTCCGCCACTTCTTTCACAGTTGTGAGTTGTGATGTTATCTATCGTGAGGGTTGCTTAAGTAAGGAGGAGGAGGAGGAGGAAGAGGAGGAGGAGGGGAGGCTAAGTAAAAGTGAACGATGGCAAAGGAGTTGATGTAGGGGACAATAGAAACACTCGGGAGTTTATAGGGGCATTTGTGAACTTGAGCATATTGCATTGGCGGAGCGGATTATGTATGTTCGTGTTAAGATTTTACATGAATGCCGCGTGTTAAGAGGAAAACAAAATATTTGTGGCACGAGAAACACAGCAGGAAATTCCTGGCATGATCACTTTTATCGCCAACTTTTGCCAAGTAAATTGCTCTAATTTTGGAGGTTTTTGCAGCTTAAATGTAAATGAGGACCTAAACGCTCATGACAAAAGTTATAGCCCATTAATCAGATCAAGAGCCAGGTATGTTGTGTGTGTGTGTGTGTGTGTGTGTAAGTGAATTATGTTTGCGCTTGCACGATATATAGGTCCGCATTGGTTGTTTTCAATCTCTGTAACGAAATAAAAACTGTACTTTGTACTTGTGTCCCCCATAAAAAGATCCCAGTAGTGAAGCTAATTTTCAAATAAACACGGCCCAGCTTCTGGTTTTATCCCGTTGAGTCATCAAGTTACAAACGGTACCATTTTAGAGTGTCGTATTGTCCCATTCGACGTATATTGCATGACTGACACGTGCACATTAACGTACACACAACTCTCTGTCGCTGTAAAAAGGGAGACAAGTTGTGACAAAGTGACATTTATATTCTCTCCGTTTTATTTCTCTGAGCAACTTTGTTGTTTGCTCAGTGTGCCGCTTCAGATACCACTTGATTGAAACTATTTAGCTTCTTTACAGGAATATATTGTGCCGTCTCTTGTTCCCCACTTCTATTTATCTTCAAAAGTACTTTTTTCTCACTTCAGCCGAGAGCGCGCGCCTGTGTGTGTATGTGCAAATGTCAAAAAATTACGCCGAGATGCACTCCAACTCTTTATCCTCATAATAATATTCGTGCAAAATAGCTCACAATATAATTCACTACACTTTTCACTCAAGGGACGAGTAACTTTTGTAGCGGCAGCTACAAAACTCAAAGTCAACAACCTTCTGCACTATTCTTCTTCATCTAAACGACAACAGGAAGGAAAACAACCTTGATGTGTTCCTTCGTGTAATATTTCACTTGTGAAGTGTTTGTCCCTTCACTCCTGAATAGTGCACCCTGAGTAAATTCCAATTCTATTAGGAGGTCCTCAAGAAAATTTCTGTTCCCCGGCGACACTTGTACTCCTGCCATTAAAAACTCTTTCTACACCCTAAACTTATTTCCTAATGTAATCCAAAGTGTCGCTCTTGTTACTCTCCCAAAACAGCCGCTTCTACGATGACGTATAGCAAGAGATAGGATGCATAAAAAATGTAAGTATTCGGAATACAATGACGGAAACATAAAGAATATAGAGAGGTATACGCCGTTTCTGTTTAGTATTGATGGTACTGTCATGACAAGTGTAAATAAGCACTTTCACCTCATTGGCAGCAGCCTTTGATATTGCTATTTATCTTTCTTTCGTTTTCTCGCAAGTCCATGTAGAATTAAATGAAAACGCACGAGTCTGCAATGATGAGACTCTCAAAAGAAAATGTGAAAAGGGCCAAAATTGTATACCTTTCCATTGACGAAAATAACTACCAGACGTGCTTGAATTTGAATGACGACAAAATTAGGCACGAAATAGGGGCGCATTTGTGAATAATGCCAATAATTCATCCATGTATATATACTACTGTGTACATAACAAATCCTCGTACCTCTTTCCCGTTTGTTTCGTGCCTTTTTATGCGAGTAGGCGATCATAGGTAAAAATACAACTTTCTTTCATTAGTTTCTTTGTAATCCTTTCCTGAGTACAACTTTCCTTAAAATATTCCCCTCTCCCTGCTACATTCCTGGCAAGGGAAGGGAATGTGAAATGTAAGAACATCTTTTATCTCAAGTTCTATTACGTTGGCGTTACGAAAATTCACATGCCTCCTAGTCAATTCACAATAGATACGAGGATTTCTCTAGACAATGTGGTTAGATTGCATGAAATATGAGTCCAAAGGGTGGAATCTTTGGTGGCCGACGGAAGAAACCGCACATACACTCTTAAACATATTTACTACTTATCAAATCCAGATAAGAATAATCCTCGTCTTGTCTTGAAAACAAACACGGTATCAAATTCTCTTTATAACAAGACAGGCAACATAGTTTATTATCGCGAATTGATACACGATGTCAGGAAAGTGTATTAGGTAACATGTAACTGAGAGGTTGGTTATTAACGTCATGTTGGTGAAATGCTGCTGCTGCTACTGCTGCGGCTACAGAATTTTATGGGCTACTTGTACTTTTCAGTTTCTGTAATTTCCGTATCTATTACATATCACGAACATTCTTGGTAAACTAAAAGTTGTACATAAAACCTCTTTAAAAAGACTGAAAATATGCGGTGGTTCTACCAAAATAGCCTGGTTTCGCAGAATAGCCGGCGTTGTTTCTGTAATATGTGGCGATATACCCCTCCCCTCAAGAGCTTCCAAAATACCCATTTGCTTCCATAGTCAATTCAATATTTGTCTATCAATCTATCTGAATATTGTGAATTATTTAAAAATGGCGCTACTTTTCAATTACTTACACCCCATTTGAATGCTCATTTGAAAGTTGGAAGCTAACCTAGAAAGGAAATAGACACGAGATCTCTGTGTCGGAAGAGAAATGAACGCCACTGCTCTGTACTACAGCATCCATCCATCTTGGTATGAACAACCGCCCCTTTTGTGTTTTGTAAAACTGGCCGTGTACACGTCTAATAACAATGATAATGCTTTATGCGATCTGAAAGAGAACTTTTTACGGTGTTCCCAATCCCAACAAAAAATCTTTTCAGGCGTGGGCTACCTATTATTCCTGCGGTTGATAACTTGCTAAAAATTCATTGGCATACTTTCCTTTCTAAACGCTAACCGCTTTATATATGAACGATGCATGTGGAGTCATCAGGAAACTATTTTCCCCGTTTCGATGAATCTCCCTGAAAAAATGCTTTACTTGCTCAATAACATTAAATTTCGGGATATTTGCAAGCTGGATAGATGTTGGCTCTTTTACAACCATCTTTGCCCGCTATGTGCGAGCAAACAAGTCAAACAACATTTTTATGGCGGTGCTGCTACTGGGTGGCGTATTATTACGGAATGGAGTCGGCTCTTCACCTGCATTGATTTTGCAACAGCATCACCTATTAATATGTACATACATTTGCAAATGCTTTAAAGGGAAGATACCTGACCTGCCGCTACGCTATTTTGAATATTGTGATTTTCGATGACGTTTTTTGATACAAAATGCACATGAAGAAGGAGAAAACTATAAATAACGATAAAATGCGATGATAATTCACACCATTAATTTTCGACTACAAGATGATGTGTCACGAATCGTACCCCCAATACGGAGAGCGCTCTGTAGTTTCTAAATAGAAAATGTGAATTTCGACAACGACTTTTGCATATGCGACTTTTAAAAATAAATCGATACTTTATAGATGGGTTTGCACACAGGCACAGTTACAAATATTAACGGTGGGGGAAATGAGGAAAGGAAGAAATTCTCGTTGGGTTGGAGGATGCACACAGGAGAACTGATTTAGTTCAGCAAAAGTTCATTTTGTTGGTGAAATTCGAAATTCTTCCTACTTTTGCCTTACCGCTAGCCATTATATCTCGCTGTTCAGGGAAATAGGGCCGATTTATTGTATAAAGCTTTCCAGGAATGTGAACTATGTTGACAACACACATACAAATGATCCCTCTGGAAATTACTATTGTTGTACTATAGATGCCATACTACAACTACAAGGTTCCCTCTGAGATTGCATGTCAAGCCAAACTTTTTTTCTCCGTGGACAAAAGGTAGAGTGGATCAGGGAAACAAAGGGTGCAAGCAAAAATGCACAGCGGAAGAAAGCTGGAGAAAGTTGGCCAACTGCTGGGGCAACTGGCAACACATTTCGTACTAAAACGGGGAAAGGCCACCAACAATTCTAGGGAAGGAGGATGTAGTACCGGGTGCACCTTTTAAAAAATGGCAAGTGAGAGGTAGCGGGGATTTAGA
>JAHZNE010005316.1:0-39565 GCA_027744055.1 Callyntrura sp. NNG-2020
ACCTCTTATTCGCATTTCAACATTTTCAAAATTGTGCCCAGTCAGCGATTCAGCCTTGCTCTTCTAGGTTCGTACTACATGTGTTTCAATATATTTTTAAGTAATAATTTTGTGACATCATAACAACATACTCAAAAGCAAACCTTACAAAAAGTGCAACACTGTGACACTTGTGTTTGCTAGTAAACCCCACGGAATTTGCACAGCATGGCCAAATATTTATTTGAAAAAAAAACCCAGCTACCTAAGCAAAGCCCAACTACGAAATAGTTATTGTAGGTCTAAAATATTTTATTTATAGCCTATATTTAACCCTTTCAGCAAAATTATCGCAGTATCCCATAAAAACTTTGTGTGTGTGTGTGTGCAACATTCATATGACGTGGTGAGTCTAAAGTAAAGAAGGCTTTAACTGGATTATAATTTTTTGAGACCTCACCATTCACAACCCGGCACGTATGCGCAGACACATACACTCACAATATTGAATATAACATATATCCTTCATTTTTTATAAACTATTCGGCTTACTATCCTCATTCGTCATAGAATGTCGACAAAACTGCCTGATATTTGAGCAGTCCATATTTCTACGAATTGTACACACCAGTCGGGATACTGTAAAGGAGCTCTTAAGCTCACTTCCTTTTTCAGTAGAGCCAGCGAGCCCCGACAAAAGTTAATGGTGAAGACAGATAATAAAATCCCTCTCTCTCTCTCTCTCTCTACCCTGCTGCTGTCAAATCATTAGATATGAAGTGAAGCACAATATCTGTATTGAACAAATGTGTGTCTGTATCTTGTACAAACAACATTTATTGTACTCGTCGTCCACGGCACCACGTACAATATAAAGGGCAAATACAATCAGGAAGGTATGTCTGCAACATTTTAAAAAGAATATAATATTTTTTTTTGTTTTAATGAAAGTGTTTAACTTCGGTTTAAAGCTACCTTGACGGTTCTTCTGCAACAGCAGCAGCCAGCAGCAGCCCCGTCTAAAAAAGCTTGTTTCATAATAGCTTGTGTGTAGTAGCACCACAACTGACGCGTATATATATAAAGTGTTTTACATTGTAATCAGCCGCATATATTAGCGTGACCAATGTCGGACTACTACACGGACTACTACCTGATTGTTTAAAAAAAATTCGTGGCGTTGCCAAATCACCATCATCGTCGCATAAATGCATTGCCACAAAAACATCCTCTCTCTCTCTCTCGTTCGTCTTCAATGCAGTGCTGATTGACTACAACAGTTACGCACAACAAACAAAAAAGGGGGTTGTTGTTTTTTAATGCGCAAGAAGACTTTCAAAAGATTGGGCTGGTGGTAGGAAGAGCAGGTTCAATGCAAGAGAACCCGTCCTTGTCAGTGTACTTTGTGTTGTCGCTCCGCCGTCACTGTTTCATTATTGAGGGGTGCAGGCAGGAAAAAACAAGGGGAGTTCATTGTTACCAGAAACGAGCAAATGCTCAAATAATCAGAAACGCTGCCCAGCCGTCAAAAATTTCGCTGATTGTGAGATTCCCTGATCACTCCCAAAAAATTGAAGATATCTTGTCAGGAAGTTATTAGGCCCTAAATAGCGTCCATAATTACGGGTTCTACTTGCGCCGATTTGCCCTTACAGGTGACGAGGAAGCCTGTCTAACATATTGTAGTCGCGTTTGAACGGCGCAAAATGGTGATCAAAAAGATTTGCTGCATTGGGGCTGGCTACGTTGGAGGTCCCACTTGCAGCGTGATTGCGTACAAGTGTCCCAACATCAGAGTAACTGTTTGTGACCGGAATGAGGAGCGTATTCAGCAGTGGAATTCCCCCAAACTTCCTATTTACGAAGTAAGTTAAATCAGGGGGATAAGCAAGAATGTATAAATGCTTATCTGAACCGGCATCAAGTATGCAGACGTACAAAATAGCTGTATTTTAGCAGATAACAAGTGTACAGGGTGTACCGTATAGTCATTCATTGTTGTTGTTTGTTGTTGTTTCAACTTTTACAGCCCGGATTGGACGAAGTTGTAAAGGAATGCCGTGGAAGAAACTTGTTCTTTACGACAGACATGGATCCCGCAATCCAGGAAGCAGATCTGATCTTCATTTCTGTGAATACCCCAACCAAGACGTTCGGCTTGGGCAAGGTAAACGAGAGAGAGAGAGAGAGAGGCATTGTTTGTTGTAATTCATGGCTGCGCCATAAAAAGCAATACGGCTGAAGACGGGCTAAAGCATGCAAAATAAAATGGGATAACATTTTACAGGGGCGAGCGGCAGACCTCAAGTTTGTGGAAGCCTGCGCAAGAAAAATTGCATCTTTATCGTCAGGAAGAAAGATTGTCGTTGAGAAAAGTACAGTGCCTGTGCATGCGGCGGATTCGATTATGCACATTTTAAAAGCCAACACCCGTCCCGGGGTCGAATTTCAGGTAAATGCAAACAAAGGCGATGATGCAATGAAGTAAACTTGGTAGGCGAGGGTACATTAGCATTTATGAGGGAGTTTCTAAAAGATAACGTATGTTTACGACCTTCGTTTTCTTTTTGAATGGCATTGAGCAGGTTCTCTCAAACCCCGAGTTTCTTGCCGAGGGTACAGCAATTACGGATTTGCTCAATCCTGACAGAGTTTTAATTGGCGGGGAGACGTCTCCGGAAGGACAAGAGGCAATAGAGCAGCTATGTTGGGTGTATTCTCATTGGATCTCGAGGGAAAAGATTATTACGACCAATACGTGGTCGTCGGAGCTGTCAAAACTGGTAGGATGAAGTTACAACCATCTTGACTCTACATTTTATTACCGTTGATAAGGAAGAGTAAAAATGACAATAAACGTGTAAAATTTTGATAAACAGGCCGCAAACGCGTTTCTCGCCCAGAGAATTTCGAGCATCAATGCGATTTCAGCTTTATGTGAAGCCACGGGGGCAGATGTGTCCGAGGTGGCCCAAGCCATTGGAATGGACTCCCGGATCGGGTCCAAGTTTCTGCAGGCTTCTGTCGGGTTCGGGGGCAGCTGCTTTCAGAAGGATTTACTGAATATGGTTTACATTGCTCAATGCTTAAATCTGCCGGAGGTAGCCAGTTACTGGCAAAAGGTAATTATGTCGCCATTTGTGTAATGTGTGTACCACAAGGAGTCTGTGTAAAAAATAAGGGGATAATTTTTAATTAATTGTTTGAAAAAATTATTTAGGTTATTGATATGAATGAATATCAAAAATCTCGTTTTGCCGCAAGGATCGTCGAACGTCTGTTCAACACCATCACCGACAAACACTTGGCCATCTTTGGATTCGCCTTCAAAAAGAATACTGGGGATACTCGAGAATCTCCGGCCATTTACGTCTGCAAATATTTGTTGGAGGAAGGGGCCAACTTGCACATATACGACCCCAAGGTAATTAAGTAGTTAAATATTTTTCTCAATAATTACACTCGAGTGTCCTTGATTTTTATAAAGTGAATGCGAATTGGCATTTTTCAGGTGGAGGATAGGCAGGTTATGCTGGATTTAACATCTCCCTTTGTAACCGACGACCCCGAAAGAGTGAAGGACCTCATCACCATCCACAATGACCCCTATGACGCCGCCAGTGGGGCCCACGCCATTGTAATCTGCACCGAATGGGACGAATTTAATGTAATTGTGCCACACAAGTATCCTCAAACCGTTATACGATCT
Organism: Callyntrura sp. NNG-2020; assembly: GCA_027744055.1. NCBI lineage: Eukaryota > Metazoa > Arthropoda > Collembola > Entomobryomorpha > Paronellidae > Callyntrura > Callyntrura sp. NNG-2020. Next base: position 3,689 of record JAHZNE010005316.1, read on the forward strand.
TTTCGTATTTCATTCCCATCATCCATTCCAATAAGAACTAATCTTGTCTTGCAGGTGTTGGATTACAAGAAGATTTACGACTCGATGCTGAAGCCCGCATTCCTCTTTGACGGACGTAAAATCTGTGATCACGACCATTTACTGAAAATCGGCTTTCACGTCGAAACGATTGGAAAGCGTGTTTCCCGAAGCCCTCTACTCCGAGGTTGGGCAGCCGTTACTCACACTCCCATTTAAAGCTGTAAATTGTCGTGTGCCTCTAAAAACGATTTTTATTCTTAACAATGCGAATTCATTACAATATTTATATTTACATACATATATAATATTCTGTCTACTTGTGGGTGTGGGTGTGGGATTTTCTATAGAGTAATACTAGAGGTAGCAAAAGCAAAGGTTTGCACAATCACGCTGTAATTAAAGTGGCTTTTCATTTTTATGACATTTGGTGTTCTTTTCATCTTTCTCCCAGCCGTCAGTCCATTTTAACATTTTTCCCCCGTTTCAAGGTGACTTGTTATGATTTAGCGCCGGCAATATATAGTATTTGTGTCTCCCTTATTTGTGTATGAGTTTTATATTAAAAAAAAGTAGTAAACATTTTCTGTATGCTTCCTCCTGAATTTTAGAGGCGAGGCGAGAGAGTGGAAAGTGTAAATAAAGCTTACTAACGAAAGCAATGTTGAGGACAGCTTTAGTTTGGAATGACAAATTATGAAAGTCTCTTTAAAATATTGTTTTTACTAGTAATGGCGTAGTGAACTTGGTGGATACGGGGGAACTCTTACGGAAGAGAGTACAATAATGAAGTTGGACCTAAACTTGTTGCAAAATGCGACGTTCATTATTACTATTATTATTATTATTATAATTATTATTATTATAAACTTTTAATTTATTTATGTTAATTCAATTGTATCAGACAATACAACAACTTGTATACTTTACATACAGTATCGTGTGCGTAAAATGTTTGCAGTTTATCCGCCGTATTTAATTATTGTAATTGTGATTAAGAGTGTTTTTAAGTGAGAGAGAAGAGGTCTTTAAAATTCAATGTAACTACAGTTTGAAACTGGTTTAGATTAGATGTAGTAGTTTGCAAGGAATAATTATCATTATTTGTAATTATTATTATTATTATTATTTGCTGTTGTTTTAAGTATTGACTCGTCTCCATTTTATACCTTTAAAATAAACCAGACAGAGAACCGTGAAAATTCACATGACGAAATGTCTGTGGAGCAGAACAAAAACGATCAGTCGAACGCATAAAAAGTACATTAAAAAAGTTCATTATTTTCTCGTGCACAACAGAAGCCATCGCCTCTCGGGTTCAAACTGCTTTTGACTGCGGTGGTGGTGATGCTGGTGTGTCTGTCTATGTGTGTGAGTGCCACAAGCTGCAAATTTTTCGAATGGTAAACATTACCATAAAAAACAGACGACGACGACGACATTATACACCCTGGATGGTTCTTAGTTCTCATCTTTGACTTCTGACATGATATTGTGTATACTTTTTTGCTTGATATGTCATCTTCACTTTGTTCCTGCTGCTAGTACGAGGAGCACACACAAATCGGCATCTTAGAATGTTTTTTTTACGTCAATGGATTTCATTTTTTAAACGCAAAGCGCTGCCAAACCTTTGTCACACGAGATCAATCAAATTCGTTCCGCCGGAATAGACTCAACTGTGTAGCTGTTCCCGTCCCCAGAGCGGTTGACGAATGAACGGATTATTCTATTTCGTTGCGTGTATAATCTCCAATGGAAAAAAATCGTGCAGGATCATTAGACTTCAAAAACGTCACTAGTCACTAGCAGTATCAACATCAACACAGCCAGGTAAACAATTATGTAAATTTGTACTCATACGGCCCGACCCGCGAGTGGAGTGTACTCGAGATCTTCAATTTCGAGTGCATTAATAATGACTAGGTGCATTTACAAGAGGAAATGGAAAGAGTGTTTGTATTTTCATTAAGACAACGAGGATGGAGGAACAAAAATAACATTCAACATTCAAGTTTTCGGATGGAAGTACTCGATTCCTCATAATTACAGCGATCATACATTAAAAATGCACCTCTCTTAAATGCATTTTCCTAATAGTTAAATACAACTTACAGAAAACTGCCAGAAAAAGACGCATTTACAATTTGTGCCCAGTTTGACTCTCCAACGGAGTTAAATGCTCTCACATGCACGCAAGCTGCACGTGTATCCCCCTACTCCCAATCGGCCAAAAGACACAAATTACGGGAAACGACAGAAATTACTCAAATGCACCATTTTGCCCATTTTATTACCCTGATGTGTTTTCCTAAAAGCTCGCCAGCGACAAAACACCCTCCTCATCGTCGCTGAAAAAATGCATCTGTATGAAAAATAGCGATGATACGACTAAAAGCCAGTTAGCCCCCCAATGAATAACTGCGTTTGTTTTAAACATCTGTCGAGTCTGTTTTCCATGTAGCCTCTGTTCTGCAGTTTACGAAGCGCGAATCAAGTGAACCATCCCAAGAAGAGGGCATATCACCACAGTAAAAGTTATTTTTAATTAAACAAGGCAGTCACTCTCGATGTTCCCATTGCTGACCTCTATTTTTCGTAGAATTGGAAAAGTGATCCGGAAGAAAAAACAATGTTTTGCGCGTGCATTTGTAGTCATCTCTCTCACAACACAACACACAGACTCACACACTCTATCTCTCACACTCACATACTTGTACATAATTTACTCATATTTCATTTCATGAAATGTGGAGTGGTTTCCCTTCTTATCGTCCATCACATATTCCACATAAAATAAAATGCTTTCTTAAAATCCGCTAGAAAAGTGCTAGTTCGCCGTTTACTGCTTCATCTAATCTACTTTACACTCTCTGCTACTACGGCATTTTTCTTTTTTTTTGCTTCATGTCCCAACTGCAAGCTACAGCGGATATTCAGAGACATCGCATCGATATAGCCCCCATTCTTGTCCATAATAGCTGTATATTGATATAGTCATGCCATGTCCACATTCTGCTCCATTTTTTCCGTCGACAAAAAAGAAAGCATATCTCGCAAATGGAGTTGTTGTCTTTTGTGTATTATCATCATCATCATCATCATCATCCCTATTTCCAAATTCTATGAGATCAACCGTGCGCTATTAGCAAAAAGAGCTTGCGTCGTTGCGTCTCTCTGTTGATTCCTAAATTTGTGGCAGCCAACATATGGATGGATGGCTGGTGGAAAAAGAGAGGAAGTTCGGGTGAACAAACGGAAGTGAATTACAAATCTTTCTTTTTCTCAAGTTAATAAACGCGCGATGTTCGCAAGTCGTGAACTATCAAAGAAAAATAATGTTTCGAAACAACATCTATGACAGAACATGTTGGAAAAAATTATTTCTTCAGATAAATACTACTACACCACCAGAGCGAGAGAGAGAGAGAGAGAGAGAGTTCGGCATCATCGGTGTATTATTAAAGTTTCTTCTGAATTCAAGCTTTTCATTCATTATGTCGTTTTCATTCAAGCTCACCCGCTCCCACAGAGGCAAAAAAAAACGATGTAACGAAACGGGAAACAAAGACTAATGATGATCATTCAATAGAATGAATAGACTTCCTGAAAGAAATCCAGTCAAACGACACTTTTCTTAAGAAGTACACAAAAAACACGAAAAAACTGTTGAACCCCGGCAAAAGTGTTTTTTTTATTTCTACCATTTTCCAGATTTAACACAGCAGCACAGCAGCACACATCCTGTAACCTCAGCGCATTTTATACAGCCCATTGCAAACCAGCACCCGACTGACAAATCATAGCTAACGATATAAACACAAAAAGAGCAATTGTAATTCCAATGATACAAGACTTCAAGAAGATTTATGATCTTCATCAAGAAAAGAAAGGAAAAGTATGCGCGCAGTCGAGAGAGAATAAGCAAAAATTCAATGTGCAGGCAAGCTGAAAGCTCTGCTTTTTGCATTTTCGGCGACTTTGTGTGTTTTTTTTCTCTTTCTTTCTTGTCGGTGCGGTGTGTGTACGTACCTAGGCGCATATAAACGGGTAAGTACATACATTTACGAGTGGGTATTATTATTACTTTTGTGCATTTTGGCAGCGCCGGGCATGTGTTATCGTCATTGTCGTAACAAAACGTTGTTTATCTCTGTATGGATTCAAATTAATAAACACATACAATAATGGAAGTGGAAGAGAAAAAAGGAAGTTGTTGTAAGTGAAACAGGAAAAAGCGGAGAGAGAGAGAGAGAGAGAGAGAAGAGAAAACAAAACGTGTAATGTCATCATGATCATTAACGTTCTGACGCGACGTGGTGGATGGAATAACAAGAAGTCGATATGTGAGTAACCGGAATCAAGTTACAATTGGCGTTTGAGCAGATATACTACTAGTGGTGTGTGTGTGCTTTTTTTCGCTCTCTCTCTCTCTCTCTCTCTCTCTAGGTAGTTATTAGACGGAGCGAGGAAGATCTGAAGGAAAATGTAAAAAGGAATTAACTTGAAACGAATTCGGGAGGAACATGTTCACAAAGAAAAGCACTGTCTTCTCTTTCATTACCGGGGATGGGAGCGAAAAAAACACGTACGCACACACGGAGGATGATTAGGATGAGAGGAGGAGGAGGATGATGATGATGAAACCGGGGAGAAAACGGCAAGATACGAATTATACTACTCCAACAACACGCCAACTGAATGAACGGTAATTCAAGACACCTACAAAGTAGTAAAAGTATGACGATTATGAAGATGATGATGAGGATGATGATATTCCTCCCTCCAAGAGAGGAGGAAGTGTAGGTAGAAGAGAGAGAGAGAGAGAGAGAGAGAGAGACGGAGTTCTTGCCACCGTGAAGGTTTAAAATGCAACAGGAAGGACATTGAATATTGATAATTTACTTGAAGCTGTCTTCCCTCTCACATTACAGATTAAATGCATCTGTCGGTATATTGGAGGATGATGATGATGATCCTCATCGTGCCGTGATCACTGCGAGGAAACGTGCCCGTCTATTTTACAAACTGGGGATAATGTTACGTCTCCGCGAGAGAGGGGAAAAGACAAAGAAAATGTAATTGACATGGTCTCTGACTTGTTTCTCATTTCTCACCAGGACGGCGATGTGATCTCACCAGCCGCGGAACCGAATGTATTTCGCCCGATGATCGCAACGAAGGTTTTCACAAGGAAATCAAGAGTTGTTTTAAAGTCTAACGACATCATCGACTTTCTGTTTAGTTAACTCCGTTAATGTTATGGCTTGATGATTATCATCGTCGTCGATAAAGGCCGGAGTGCATGGAGTTCTACCAACGGGCGGACTACATAAAATGCAGTGATCGTGATCAATGAGGGAATAACTTGAAAATAAAAGAAACACACGAGTCAATTTCCGGTTTTCATTGTACCGTTTCGAAGAAAACATGAGCAGAAGAACAAAGACAAAATATGAGTTCGAGTTGGTCGGGAGTTGGGTTGGAGATCAAGGTGCTGAAACAGAGAGATACGACGTACCTCTTCGTGTACGTACGAGATTTTTTTAATTGCCAACAATTAAACAAAGAGTGTAACCTCTGTAGTGTGGAGAGTGGGTTAGATGGGCTGATTTTATTTCAATTTCAAAATCAACACAATCAATTTTGTCATGTAGCACGCATAATTTACCTAATTCATTGTACGGGGTAAAAAAAAAGCAAGAATGTTTTTGTTTGTGGGAATATCATTGCGGATACAACATTATTATGAGGTTTTTACTACGAGCTCCACAGTAGTAACAACTTATTGTCGCTCATTCTTCAACTGCTACTACTACAAACACAACACAACATTGCTCTCGGTGTTGAGCACAACAGCAAAGTTGCCCCAAAATAAAAAGTTAAAGTTGAACGCGTGCCAAGTGTAAAAATAAAGATTTTCGGATTGAGAAAGTTGAAGAACAAGGCTAGTATACTGAAAATACCTTTGCTGAAAAGGAGTATTACAATATACAAAGGACAGCGTCTGGGCTTGAGATGGGAGTCTGCAAAATGTTACGTCCATTAATGAAACGAAAACTGTGTATAAAAGTAGCGAAGCTGCCGTTAACAAAATATTCTTCGATATAACCAAACAAGGACATTCTCGTCCCCCAAAAAAGTTCTTCGAAAACAGGTGGACCCCGACTCCAAGAAAAGTTGTCCGTTGTCCCTCCTTTTTGCTCAGAGAGGTAAAATATGAAAATATGAAATATTTCCGGACAGACAGACAAACACCTTCGCATGGTGTTCCGCACGTTTCCCCCTAACTAGTTATCACCCCTACACATGGGCATGAGTGAGAGCCATGTTCAAGAACATTAGTTTCTGCGGGCACACCACACACGGATCAGTTCTGTCTGTCGCCGCGCCGATAATCACAATAGGTAAAAAAAAAAGTAGACACGACCGTGTATTCGGAAAAACCCCATCATGGAAGTAGGTAACTAAATAATACCTATCTTCCCGAGCTTTGGAAACCAATGACATGATGAACACACCACACAGCCTCTCTCCACTATGTTAGGTTCACGCCAAAACATCCTTGTTCTGCTCTGCGCATACTAAACTACTGAACTATCTTCTCTTTTTGTCCCTCCGACACACGGATAGTACTGATGAAAATGAAAATGGCTCATCTGCCGTCGTCTTCTAACGTTCGCGTACTATTGACTATAACTACACGAGTGCCTCTGTCTCTCTCTCTCTCTCTCGTTGTAGACCCAAGCCTTCACAAAAATATCGGGACGATCATCCACTTCTTTCTTCCAACTTGTTTAAATCTTTTTTTTTTCGTTTCCCCCATTTACCAGATTTCCGTTCCTGTGTGATATCTTCCCATGGCTTTCCCAACCTTCTTGTGGTCGTCGTCGTCGTCTTCGTACATTTCTTCATAGGTATATCCACTTTTTCGCGTAATCAGCCTTTTTTTTTACTTCCTCGTCTTTTCTGCAAATGAGTCTGTTTTGTGCTTTTGTAGGAGTTTCCTCATAGATTTAGTTTCTCCCCTTTTGTTACGGATTACCTTTAACACGAACGACAATAATTTGAAGTAATAATAGACTTTTAACTCCATTAGTTCTTAGTCTTCCTTACTTAGCATCTGGTTTTGGCATCTTTTCGTGGTCGCTTTTTTCTTCTTCCTCCTCCTGGCATCATCATCATCATACAGACACACAGTTGATTTCCAAATTCTAACGCACACCCGCCGCAAGGTAATACACAAAAATATCTATACACTTACACACACACACACACACACACACACGGGGGGGGGAACGGAAAGGTGTGGAAATGTTTTACGTCAGGAGTAGTGCATATCTAGTTAAAAAGTTGGGCTTTTAACCTTTTAATATTTATTGTCTTCCCGAGTATGTATCTACGTAATAATATGGGAGCTCGGAACCCCAGGTTGGCGAACAATAGACCATAACGTGACTGTGGAAGTTCACGCTGATATGAACCTTGGTTTTAAAACGAACCATTTTTTTTTTCGAGTTGGCCTTTGCGAGGAAAATACATTAAGTTTTAAAGCAGGATTTTATAGCTTTGGGAGAAAACATCGTTTCGAAGAAGACATATTGAAACCTTTATTCAATGTCGCGCACATATCATCATGCATATATACTGGCCGTTGTAAAACTGTTATATAATTTTTTTGGTATTATTGTACATAACATGTATGAAAATAGGGTATTGTGTGTGTGTATTTTAGCAGATGCACACCTCCATTTAGATTTGTCATTTTTATTAACCGTCGTGTATATAAGATGTAAATGTATATTCAATCTTTCCTAATTTTTACAACTTGATTGTAAATTAGAAAAGGCAGCAGCAGTGGTGGTGGTGGTGGTGGTACGAAGGAGCTTCCCTTTTATACAGCCGACTCTACTGAAGAAAATACAATCCTTGTCGACGTCGTCGTCGTCGTTGCGTGTTCGGGAGTTTGGAGGTGCACCACTTATCCCGGCTTTGGGTAGAAACCACGTACGTAGATAAAAGAAAAATGCATGGTTAAGTAAACACATGTGCCTCTTAATGATGGTGAAGGAAAGTTTGTCTGTGGAAAAAAAGTACAGAAAGAGAGAGAGAGCGCATACTCGTCTCTACTTGAGGAGGATCGTTGTACTAAAAATTAACTCTCTATGCTTTTTCTGTATTTTTAATGTTAGTGGGTAGATAAGGCTACACATCTTGACGGAAATAATAGGAGTTGATTGTAGTGAAAATGGACTATCCCATCAGTTTCAACAACAACAGAGTTTATTCTGTCCCTGACACTCGGTTCACAAAATACGGGTTTGCTCTTGAGAGACCAGCAGCCGTGATTCAGCCTTCTTGTCCCATTACTCCGGTAAATATGTTGCCGTATCAAAGTAAGTTTCGTGGAACTTTTTTCAAAATTATCGTGTTTTTTTTAAGGGTAATTAGTGTGGAGGGGTAAAGTGAGTAAAACTGGTGTTGGAAATAACTTTTAGTGGCCACCCCGGGAGTACCTTACGGGTACACGCTTGTACCCACGCCGCCGATGTACGGACCTATTGGAGCAGTGGCCCCTCCTGGACAAAGACTTGTTCCAGTGACCGCGGGTCGAAATATGTATTCGGTGGTGGACCTGGACGATGACGAGGAAGAATACACGCCTCCTGCCCCGCGACCTCGTTCAAAAGTAGTGGATGACGGGGACTCCCCGGAAATGGAAGAATTTTCTGCGGCGACCCGGCAAATTAAAAAGGATGCCGACTCCATTCTTCAGCGACTTGCTGCCAGTTCTACGAAACCGCAGTCCAAAGCGTGTCAGTTATTTCGGACTTATGACTACGACACGAGGCCCCTAACATCCAAGTATTTAGCCCCTCCTCCCGACAGGTCGCACCTGAGAGGGGCTTCGCCGTCCTTAGACGACGAGTCCGATCCCGTTTTGCAGAGTCTCCGCCCCGGTCGGCGGACTATTGGTACCAGTTCTCGTCCAAATTACTCCGTGCTCGGAAACCAAGATCGGATTTACACCCCCACCAGCATTACAGCGAATCGTATTCAGTCCTTGTACAAGGATCTCGATGAACCACCTCTACTCTCCAGAAATCAAAAGTTTCGACTACACTGAGTGTCTCCGACGGGATCGCGAAGCGATCGGTGACAAGGTCAGAGGCGACGTTCAGCGCCGGGCGGCTCTTCTAGACCCTTCGGCGGCCCTTTTGGAGTCGAGAGAGAAACGATCTTCTCTTAAAAGGGAGCGACTTGGGTATGACCCTAACTCTATTCGCAGTAATATTAGCATCCGTGCACAATACGCTGCAATGAGGCAGGCTGCCAGTCGTAATATTCGAACACCTTCTACCCTCCCACTGCCTAGTGTAACGAGTGCTGATATTTAAATTAAGATTTTTCATTGGCAACAATTAAAAGTTTAACTATTCTACGTAGATAGAGATTTTATTTGCCCCAGTCTTACTTTAAATTTTTTTTAGGAATGTACACTATTTTATTCCTCCTCCTCAAAAAAAACACGTAATCCGTTTAAAACCTGGCAGATTATTATTATTATTATTATTATTATTATCATTTTTTGTTTTCTTATTAAATTCTAATTTTACAGTGAAAAAAAACGGCGGCTAATCAGTAGGGTTAACGTTAACAGGTGACAGGTTGAGATTCTATACATGTACATTAAAATATTCACTGTGTGAATTGTATGTGACATAAAAAATGGTTGATGATATAAAAAAAAATATTGATACAAGTAGACCTGGAGTGAGCAAAAGTTGTGTCACTCCAAACAAGTGAATGTGACATTAACGGCGCCACCATCACACAGGTAGTGTGTGTGTGTGTGTGTGTGTGTGTGTGTGTGTGTGTGCGTGCGTGTGTGTTTACTTCTTCGTCGAAGTTCCTCAAAACAGAACTTTCTCCACTGTACATTAACTACATAAAAATCCATTTTCTATCATTCGTCAACCGTCAAGGTCTTGTTTCTCGTTTTAGCCATTTCTCGTTTTCAACTAACTTTTCCGTCTGTGTAAACACAGTTTTAACTTAAAAATTTATTAATCTCTCTCGTATTGTACCATCCGTCAATACAAGGCATTATATACCGAGAACCGACAATTTTGAGGAGCAGAGCAAAATAGTTAAAAAAGAAAAAGAGATCAAGTAAAGAGCACTTGCACAATTGCTAACTTTTCAAACATTCAACGAAAAAAAATATAAACCCAAAAGAATTTTTCACTACAACAGCAGTACTGGAGGTATTTATATATATACGTACGTCGTGTGTGTGTTTATGTGTTGTGTGTGGCTTGAAAAAAAATTTAATTAATCATTCAATTTATATATCAATTAGACTGAAACTCTAACACGAATTCTTTGCACCGCGCCGTTCTGCCAAAAATCCGACTTACTTACAATTTCCCTGGTTTATTCGTCCTTCTTCTTCTTCGGCAAAGATTTCATTTGTTGCTACACATGCTCAAAAAAAACGTCGATGATGGGAGTACTTATATGTTATATCATATATATATGATATGTATATCTATTTTGTCTTTTACTTTTTTTGATAATCCTTATAGGTATGCACCCTGGCATATTCGAAATTACAAAGTTTTCTCTTGAAATGAAATTATCCCCCGGAGTACTACTTGCTTGACTTTGTCCATCTCTCTCTCTCTCTCTCTCTGCCTTATCAATATGCAGCATGCCTCCCCTAGTCCATCTCTCTCTCTCTCTCTCTCTCTGCCTTATCAATATGCAGCATGCCTCCCCTCCTGTGGTCCTTGGTATAGGAATGCGCTTGTCGTGTCGTTTAAATAATTAGAAGCTAACTTTGAAAACGTCCTTGTTACTTTATGGACATGATGAAAGAAATGAGCTTTATTACCTCTCGCTCCGATGATGAGGCAATAACGATAACTCATTTTGCCAGTTGCTCGTCTCTCTCTCTCTTTCTCTCTCTCTCTCTCTAGTCTAGTTTGTTTCCTGTCGGGTGTGTGTCTGTGTAGCTTTCCAGGATAGGATTATTTCCGTTTTGCAGTGTTCTAATTGTGAAAAGGTGCAAGTTGATGAATGTTGATGATAGAGGCGAGATTTATGAAGACAACGGGAATTAGTTTCCACATGTCTTTATTGCTCTGATGAGAATTATTGTTACAGTTAAGTTGTAACGTTGTCGTATCTCTTTCACAAATCCCCTTGCAGTTTTTTTTCTGTCTCGCGACGCACATGGTGCGGTTATGCACACATGCACTTTTTTAATCTTCAATTATTATCAGTTTTTAGATCTTTTCTTGACTATGCGATCCCCTTTTATTGTTGTAAAGCTGCAAATTACACGCTCAGCGATCGTCTCGTGTAGAAAAAAGCTAATCCCGTGGCAAAACATGTTTCGTAATTAATTGCTGCATCGTTAAAATACGCATGTGGACTACTGTTAGTGTTCTGCTTAATGTCTAAAAACTTAACTATCTTAGCGTGTAAACATACATAACTATCTACTACTACTACTACTACTACACACAACTATATACACACATAGTTTTGACAGTCTCATTCTCTCCTTAATTTTCAAAATACCTACACATGCACACATATGCAATCTTTAAAATAGTTTAAAATAAATCCATATTATTATTAACTGCACATCTAGACCACAGATAAAAAAGGAGTTTAAGCGTTTTTGTTTTTAGATTTAGCCGTACTCACGTGATTAATGATTTTTTTTTGCAACAGAGAAATCATGATCACTGCACTGCCTTCTCTCTCTCTCTCTTTTTTGGAGAAAATTTTATTTAGTGGTATAATGACTAGTACGTATATGCATATATTCATTCATAAATATTACAATTAACTAACTTTCCTAACATTATTTAATAAACAGGGGAAAAAATGTACTGAAAATTTTACGTCAACGTGGGTAAATAATATAAATATATGAAACTACCTAGATTGGTTGGACCAGTTATGTTAAATTATTGGAAAACAGCAAATTTTCTTCGTCTTGTTCTGTTGTATCTGTCCCAAAGCTTGTACTTTCGACGACTCTGTAATATATGCAACTCTACTTCTTCTAAATACATTTTATTTATGAATTTGAGTGTAATAATGACTACAGGCGGCTATCTATGAGGAGGATGATGTGTAAGGCTCTTTGTAACAGCATGTCCACTTTAATATAAATGTGCACACAAAAAAACAGGACTCATTTCTAGTAATATTATTATTATACGTTTGACGAACATCCTTGGGAATCAGTTACATCTAAAAATATATATGTAATTTTTGTTAATAAAAGTTTTAAAATGTGTGTCTTCAATGGAGTTAATAATTGGCATTACTAATACGAGCGTATAGTCACTCGTCATCATCATCATAACATAAACTGCATTGGCGATTTTTCTTTTTGGGGAAAATTGAAATTATAATTATTTTGCATCGTACATTTTTCACCTCTGGACATATGCGATGTAGCAATTAGCAATTTCAGCAGCACAGATTTGAAACTTTCCCCTATGCTAAGTTAAAGCGTTTCTGAATTTTGGGTGCACCACAAAATAAGCCTACAAGAATGAACCAGTTTTTGGGAGCGTATCATTAAATATTCCAGTTCTCCTCTCTGACAGGACACAATATAAATAAATTATTATCTGGAGATTATATCGACATAAAAAAGAGAATCTGTCGCACCCGTGGCCCCATGATATGGATATTGATATTACGAACACTTTCAGCCGTGTAGAGATACAGGTTTATAACATTTTTGACCGTGACCACACTACAATAAAAATTTGATGAAGGTAAGTAGGGCGAGCAGGTAAGGTGAGCGTGATCCTGAAAGGAAAAATTAAAATACTTGCTCCCAGTAGTTACCTTTTACGTTAAAACTTCCTCGTACTAGTTGTTAGTGCACACACCTTACGTACGACTACTCTGAGAGCAGAATTCAGCGACCATTCACCAAATACCAAATCAAATGCATGTTGCCCACAAAATCCTTTCCAAGAAGTATTCTCCTCATTTTGATACAAGATATATGCAATGTGCTACATAAATCCGGAACCCGCAGTACCACATACGAGCAGGAGAAACAATTCAAATTGTGGAGAAATGTCTCCACCAGTCATTTTATTATGTTCCTTGTCACCACCCTGTACCTGTGTGACCCCTGCGTGCCATCATTCACCTAAATGGTGGTGACGGTAACGATATACCCCGCTCGATAGCGATAGCGAAGTAATTCCAATTTCCATTTGTCAGCCAGGCAAATAAACCCCACCCAGAAGACAAACTTTGCGTCGTTGAAGATAGCCCGTGCTTAACTTGTGCATAAATAATTATTCGATAACATACCCATCATGAATATTCGATATTTTACCTTGGTTCGGTAACACGGACAAAAAACAAACACGAACAACGACAAGCTTTCTGCCAACCTGCTCCCACAATCAGTAAGTAGTAGTAGTACGTAGCCCTGACACGGAGTTTTACAACATCGTGTTATGGGGCTATTTTATACAATACCCATCATCATCATCATCATCATCATCCTCCTCCTATAACCTACCTACACAAGCACCATCATCATCATTACCAGCAGCGAACTCCTTGTCAGTAACTCTCTATAAACTGGTAAAAAATTGGGCATTTTTTTTTGTGCAAGTTGGAATGCTACTGGGTTTCTCGTTTCTGCTCTCTGCTTGCCTGCCTGGGTAGCAGGAGCAGCAGTCTGAAGTCTGAAGAAGTGAGATTGAAATATAAAGCTTTTTCCACTCCACTCGCTCCTATCACGCAAGAAGTGCTAAATAAGGTGAGGAGAGGATGCGACGCGGCCGACGGAACGACGACGACGGGGACATTCGATCAACAACTCTGTAGAGGTATTTACCAAAAAGACTGTTGGAGTTGGACTTGGAGAAATGGAATATAAACTTGCTTTCATGCATACACATGCATGCGTGTGTGTTGTTGTGTGTTATGTAAATGTACAAAAATAAAAAATAATGTATTCCGCTGATGAGCCTATAAGCATAGGACTACTACTTGACTACTACTGGTATTATGGCCCCCATTCACGACGGGCTTTGCTGACTAGTTCACGAAATACACACACGTACGGTCGTACTGCACACACACACACACACACATACACACACACACAAGTTTAGTACGAAACGTAAATCCTCGCTTCAATGTAAACTGCAGAGAGGCAGTATTAAAAATTTCGGCCGTAGAGGATGCGTTGTTGTTGTTCTGAAATGGTTAATATATTATATTGTTGTACTCTATTATAGAGAGTGGCAAAAGTAGATGTAGTTCTCTGTGTGTGTGTGTGTAGGACGATATAATAAGGGAAGCGTCGTCATTTGTCGTTTTTCTGTTCAGGAATAATATATAATAATAATCAATTTGGGAGAGAGAGAGATATTTTTCTGTTCAATGAGAAAATCAATTAACATTTTTTGTTTGCATCTCTGTTTTGTAGTTTGGTAGGTAGGTAGGTAGGACGGTAAAAAAGAGTAGTTTTGGTTGTGTTAGTATTTATCTTGGTTAATTCGTCCAGTGAATTACACACATACTGTAACAACGCAGCTAGAAGAGGCTTGTTGTGTGAACTTGTGACTATTTCGGTGACTAAATAACACAGACAAAACCTGGGAAGAAAAAAAGGAGCAGAGAGACGGAAACGACGCAGGTGTATCACTTTTTGAGACTTGTTGGTGGAAGCCAACGAATGATAGGAGATAGGAGTAGGAGAGGATAATTAATTTTAAATAATAATATTTAAAGTTGAATTCTTTGTGACTCTGTCGGGGTTGGTAAAAGAAGAGGTGAGTTTTACGGGTTTCTTGTTAGTTCACATCAGACATGAAGATATTGTTGGTTTGTGTATACGCGTATATACAAGTCATTAACTAGTGCTTTTAAGATTCATTATTTCACACGGTTGTTTCTGTCATTTGTAAATTCATTTCGAAGACTACTTTAGTCATTAGTAAAGCAATAACAAAATTAGGGTGTACGTTTAAATTGTAAAGGGCTGTATCATTGTAAACGGTGGAGAAGGACCGGCGAGAAGAGAAAAGGTCGTTAAAAACACGTACTTTGCAACTTTATTTGGATTAGTTGGATTAGCATGAACAATAAGATAACTTAATGACGTTTGACGTTAAAATTTTAATGCAGCAGCACATTGCGTATTATCTTTTACTTGTTACACAAACAGTTTAAAATTGTAAACTAATTTCAAGCCTGCCATCATAAAAATTGACGCTAGAAGAAAGTAATAGTCAATATAGTTAGAATCGTATGCAAATGCCTATGTAATGTATGGTCACAACCTAGAACAGTTAAATGTTAGTTTCCGTGCAATAAAAATGTATATGGTGGTTATCATATGGGTTAATTAAGTACATGATACTAGGATGGGTTGGGTTTAGTGGGGTAATTTTAAAAGGAGTTTTAATCTAATTTAGAAAATTAGATACTTGTCATAGTCTTCATATTAAATAATTATTATTACTACTTCTTATGATTTATCATTTTTTAATTTTATTTTTAGATTAACGTTGAAGTGACCCGCAGTTGAACAACTTGACCTAGACGTATCTATTGTAATCTGAATTAACACTGTAAGAGAGCGAAGAGCAGCCTGGTTTTGATTTATTATCTGTAATGCTCAGGTAATAATTTTAATTAGTAGTGGAATTATCGGCATCGGAGAAGAAAGTAATAGTGTGCGTAATAAATATATAAAAATCAATAGATGTCTTAGCTATATGTAATGTTTCTTCTTGATTTATTTTTCACAGTTTCTAAATTTTCCCAAGACCCAACGTTAATTAGTTTCATTTCATAATGTAATAATAATAATGAACTTTTTACATCTTACCTTATCCCTGTCTACTTTTTTGTTGCTCAACAAACAACTTGTAGTTTTACCTTTTCTGAATTTTGTAGCGTGTACATTTGTTTGCATTTCTCAAACGTAATAATCCAATTTTAAATTTTTTTGCAATTAAAGCGTAGCTTAATTGTAATGGACAAAGTAGAAAATATAAATATCCTTAACCTTTTGAAAGAATTTCATACTACAAATACTCTTGACTCTTCTGTTTGATACTGGTATGGTGTCCTAGTCCTGTCGTATATTTTTTTTTATTGGCCTTGTCTTTAAAAGTAAAAAAATTGAAAGAAAGTATAATGGTAAACTGTTCGGATACTTATTTCAATTATTTGCAGTATTGCAAATGTTTCAGTAAATTTTTTTGCATTTCAATTATTGTTTCACGCATGCTTCAATGGTCTTGGTGAAAGGTTAATATTTTTTTTATTACTGTCTGCAATTTTTATGCTTTCTGTTACAGCTGCTGCACTAGTTTCGCAAGTTTTGAATTGCTTTTCCCCTTTGTTGATATCATCATCGCTTGTTTGAGGCACTAAATAAATTTAAATCTAGACGTATACCGTAACTGAAGGACTGTTAACCACACATTCACAATAGTTTTAGTAAGTGTTTCTGTTGTCCCTTTCCGTTCCATTATATCTTAGTTAGTCTAGTACCAATTACGAACACGTTGATTAGAAATTTATCTCAAAATTTTAATTATAAGTATTAAAATGTATACCCACATATAATTATTTATGAATTGCTTTGTTTGAGTTTTGTTTTCTTTCCAGTTTCATGAATTATGCAAATACCGCAGTAAATTTTTGGAAAAACATTTAAAAACAATATCCTTGAGCCTTTAAACTATGCATGCACTTTTTAATTGTTCAATCCTACTGCAAGATCACCTTTAGTCTGGTCTAAAGGCCCTTTAACAAAATACTGTTTTTGAATATCATACTTTTTTTAAACGTGAAATGATACCTATCGTCATCTTCCTTTTTCTTTGTTATGACTTTACTTTTTTGTTGTTCCCTTACTTCGTTTCGGTGTTTAGGAAGGTCGAATATTTTTTATTTCTCCAAGACTACAAATTCATTATTGTCAGCTTTTTTTGTGTAACAACACTGCTGCTGATTTTATCAAATGACTTATTTCCCACAAATGTTATTTTCAGTAATGAAACGAGGCGCTGACAGAGACATGGCTTCTCCTCATAAACGGGCCCGAAGTCTAGGGCAAGAAATACGCGTTCTTATTCCGTCACGTGTAAGATATATTTCCTTTATACTTTATCATTCATTCGTGTTAATCATTCTCATAGTGTGTATGTCCATAAAACCAAACTAATTTGTTTACTTTTTACGATTACACAGGTTGCGGGTTCTGTAATTGGGAAGGGTGGAAGCAACATTAGTAGACTGCGATCGGAGGTTGGTTAAAACATTTGATGATCTTTATTTTAAGGACGAAGAAGGGAGAAATGATTATGAAGCCAATATTGTTGAATTAATACTTTCAACCTTTTCAGCTCGTTAATGTCACAAATTATTTTCAAATTTTATTTTAACCTATTCATTTCAACTAAGGGAAGAGATTATATACTAATAAGGAAATGTACTGATGTCCCGTTTTCTGTTTTTTTGGTCCCTACTCTGGCTGTTGGTGCCCCGCCCTCTCCCATTGTACCACACATGATTCTAGAACAAAGCTTCGATTTCAGTCCCCGACTGCCCCGGCCCTGAACGGTAAAGCCCACCCTATAGATGAAATTTATTTCTCTATCAAATACATACTGTAAATTATACTATACTATACATTATATATTTTAAACAAGATCATGGTATTTGAAAAGTGATCAATTTTTAATCAGCTTGTGTGTAACCTGTTTGGTAATCTTTCTTGTGCACACTTATAAATGTAGACCTTGGAACTTTGACTGATCGTAGTTTAATGTTGCTGGCAATGTATCTAAACAGCGCAACTATTTAAATGTGAATGTCACCACCTCATTAAGTTCCAATGTGAAGTTATATCTTGTTTAAAATTACTTGTTTTTACTTTTCCCGTTGACTATGAAAAGCGTTTACTGTCTCGACATTATCAAATATCAAATACTCACCTTCAAAATTTCCCTGTAGTTGTTTGTGCAATCATAAAGAAACGACCGCCTCCCTGCCCATTTGACCGAATTTGATAGGCCCCCGCCTAACTTTTACGGGATAGCGAGCTGCCTCATGGGTTATATAGATTCACAATTTTGAACGAGGCATTTTTCTAATTCTGATATTCCAAAATTCCAACATCAACGATGAATGAATTTGTTTGCTACATTCGGTTTATTTGGGGCCAATATTGGATGCGTATCCGATACGTCAAATAAAAAATAAAGTCGTTGTGTTGGGAGTACTTAAAAATTGATTAAAAAAAGATAAGCAAATTAATAGTCCATTATATTTTTGTTGGATAACTCGGGGGAAAATTCACCGACTCAAACATGAATTACCAGTCACCAGTACAAAAATTTACTCTGATTACTCCATGCCTTCGGTAGAAAGGGACAGGAAATAACATCGTTATTGCCTTGTATTTGTGATAATGTGAATTGCATTTTACATAGTTTCAAAATGTATAAGATGTGTTATTTCTTCGATTTATATAGTTTTTCATGCACTTTATGCTTTCTACTTGCTATTTGACATATGTATTTCACCTCACGAATAATTGTCTTAAATTTCCGGTTGGACTGTATTTGATTTGTTTATAACTTTTACAGGTTAATAAGTATATCGGCCGATGAATCTGAAACCACTCTAACTGTACTAAGCCAAGTTTTGGAATTGATACAGGAGGTGAGATACATGCCATGTGCACCTGTCAATATATATGAATAGATGACCATAAAGACTTTATCCGTGCTTCGGTTTGTAATTTATAAAATGTGTTTTTAATCCAAAGGACCAGAATAAAGGAGGCACAGAAGATAAGGATGGAGCGGTAGAGGTGCGAGCTTTATTTCATCATTCTCAAGTGGGTTGTATCATAGGAAAAGGAGGGTCCAAAATCAAAGAACTTCGTGAGGTAAATACTGTCATTTGATTTGATTTGAGGAGTTGATATTTGATTTTCCCAATATTTCATGTATTAAATTATCGTTTATTTTTATGTCTTAGTCAACAAATGCCCAGATAAAGGTTTATGGTAGTGTCTGCCCGAGAAGCACAGATCGCGTTGTTGCAATAAGTGGACCAATAGAAACATGTGTGGATGCATTGCGACGTATTACTGCTCTTGCTAATGAGGTAAGCTACACATTACAAGTGTGAATACAGAATGAAAATTCGCTAATTACTTATGATTCTGTGAAAATAATATGTGGGGCATTTATATTTTAGAATCCTGTCAAAGGACAAACGGAGAAATACGATCCTCACAATTATGACGATTTCCATGCCATGGAGTATGGAGGATTTGGAGAAATGCGTGGTGGAGGTGATCACTACAGGCCGATGGGAGGAGGTCCGCCTCCACGAGGTCCACCTCCCTCCCGAGGGTTTGGTGGTAGAGGAAGAATGGATGTACGACGTGGTGGAGGTAGAGGTGGAGGAGGAGGTGGTGGTGGTATGTCTTTTAGTAAGTATTTTAAATAGGTACAGCCTAGGCTTCTCCTGGGTGAGTCATTATGTCATTTTGACCACTTGTAAAATTTGTTATAGGTAATGGCGGCAGTTTTGGAGGTGGCAATTACGGTCCACCCCCACCACGCGGGGGATTCTCGTCCGATGAACCTAAAACAACTTCACAAGTGACCATTCCTAATGAGGTAACCAAATGCAAGTATTACAAAACAGCCTCCAATGAGCTGAGTTAAAGTTTTCACTTCACTTAAACTTGTATTTTTTGTATTTGTAGTATGCTGGAGCAATAATAGGAAAGCAAGGCACAAGAATACGCAGAATTAGAGCTGAATCTGGAGCTGGTATTACCATTGATGAGGCTCAATCTGGAGCGACAGACCGAATAATAACCATTACAGGTTCTGCTGGTCAAATTAGGATGGCTCAGTATTTGTTGCAGCAAAGGTATTAAACGTTCACAATCACAAACTCTAACGTCCGCTATTTTCTACACGTTTTAACCAAAACCTTTTTTGTCCGCAGTGTAAAAGAGTATGGGAACATCTAGTGCAAAATCTTGCAACAGCAACAACCATGGTTCAAAACTGGGAAACCTGTATTTTTAATCTCTATTACCATACAACTTATATTCCATTGGGTGAAAAATATTATATACTAGAACGTAGGAAAAATATGACTTTTGATAGCTTTAGTTGGAAACAAATGTTTTTGAAAGCACGATCTTTCATGTTAAATACAAAAAAATATGTATACAAAAACAATTCTTCAATACGTACTCGTATTCATGTTCACTTCATACAAGTCTTGATTATGCTTATGTAATGAAAAATATTTTCTTTCAGTACCGATTATACATGTTAGTTAAATCTGGAATGTGTTAGTTCAAAATATTCATATTATATTACGTGTAGAGTTTTTAATACATGTGTACCCGGCTGGATGTACCAAAATATGTATCTCCAAAGATAAGTAGTTTCTGTATTATGTACCGTTTTTTCTTGCTCTCCTCCAGCAACTGCAGACGTTTGCATCTCTCTTTACCACTTGAGTTTCATTTTTTTTGCACTGTTATTACGAATATCGCTTTCCTCAGTCATATTTTGCATGTGTTGAGTAGCATGTTTTATAGTGAAATGGTGAAAAACCTTAATAAACACATGATAGTAGTCACTAATACTTGAAATAGTACCAAAAAACATGGGATGTTTCGTTACGAATTTCCGACCGCATTTCATATTACTTGTTGTGTCATACTCGATTTGCATAAAAATCGACTGAAGCAACCTGTTACGGTACGATTTCTGACTCTGAGTGTGTGTTTGTGTGTGTGTGATCTAATATGCACGAAAAATCGTTTGTACGTTAATCTGCATTTTTGCAGTAAGTGATTTTACTAAAATGTAAAATAAGACTAAATCTGGAAGTATGGTGGTGTATGTAAGTTTGGCTATGAATTTGCACACATTTCAAGAAAAAAGATTATTAAATGATTGGCGAATCCCTCAGACGTGTAACCATTTCTGTGTATTTGATTATTTGAAAGGCACTGAAACCAGAAAAGCATATTAAAAATCTTTGAGACAACTTCAAAGTTTAATTCCTCTCTTGTCTCACGGAGGTGGCACTTGATTTCAGTAGCCAAAGGACATGGATACATATAGTCATACCACACCTAATGCGTTTCATTTTTCCTCGTTCATTCGTGCCAGCGTCTTCAGTTTGTTGCGAAAACTCCAATTTTCTAAGCATTCCCAATACCTGACCATGCATGACGCTTTGAGCTGGTTTTACAAGTTACATTTTAACGAAACTAATTTTTTATTGTAACGTACGTACAGCATGATCTTTTTTAAACTTTTACAATTTTTCATACCTGTGAAGGTTAAGAGGTCTTTAATTTTAAGATCCAAGCAGTCTTTCCTCCGTTGTCTCTATTTTACTAAAATCAAAAAAAAACCCAACGACGCCGAAACCAATCTTACCCGTGAAATGCAATGAGGCGAAACAATGCAAATTATTTATGCATCATCCAAGTCCGTCTTATAAAAGAAGCAGATTTTAAAAATTACATCCTCATTTGTGGCGTTGCTTTCATTTTGCTATTTCATTGCACAGACGAAACCCAAGTTGACGATTTTTGCGTAATTGTTGTGAGAATGAAAAGGTTAGCAGCATTCCCAGTCTTCGTCATTTTAGCTGTTATATTAGCAAATCAAGTAGATGCTTTCCCTTACTTGTCACTCGTTCCAGAAACGAGTGGGATCGAAAATTCAGAAGATAGTTCAGAAGGACTAATTTCAGGTAAAATTCAATAAGGGTTAAAGTTCATATCTTCCTGTCGCGTTGTATTATACTCGCGTTAGGTTGTAACAACCTCCTTTACGTGTCAAGTAGATTTCAAAGATCAAATTTTCCCAGTAGTGGCTTGCGGGGCAACCTGAGAAATGTTGATACGATGCACTTGTTATTGTTTAATTTGCTAACAATCTTTTCTAAAGAAGACTTTCCACAACTTTATCGGGAGAAGCGACATTACCCTCATGAAAATGGTCCCGGAAAGAAGTATTTTCCTGGTGGAGGCTACGCCGGTAACGGAGTGAACTCTGGCGCTGCTGCGTCTGCTTCTGCGGCAGCCCAAGCTTCTGCTGGAGCCTCTGGAAAAGGCGGTGATTATCCCTGTTGTCCGTGTGGATGTGGCCCTGGCTCAGGCTTCGGGGGATCTTCTGCAAACGCCGCTGCCAGTGCCCAGGCGAATGCGGCGGCTGGAGCTCTTTCTGGAGGTGGGGGGTACGGGGGCGGTCCATCTGGCGCTTACGTAAAACCTGTTTTTGGAGCTTTACGACCAAGCCTCGCTCAAAGCTCAGCTTCAGCTGCTGCTAGTGCAAACGCCAATTCCGGTGGCGGTCACGGTCATGGCGGTCACCACGGACCTGGGGGCGGATTTGGCGGAGCAAATGCCTTTTCTGCTGCCAGCGCTGAAGCCAATGCTGCCTCCAGAGGCAAGGGTTTTGGAGGTTCGAACGCGGCTGCGTCAGCTTCTGCCGCCGCTGAAGCTAAAGCTGGTGCCGGTGGTGGCGGTGGCGGCGGCAGACATGGACCAAGAGGTTCAAAATCAGGTGCCGCAGCGTCAGCCAGTGCATCAGCATCAGCGGACTCTTGATTAAAATTGAATAATTAACTTCCCCATGATAGCATGAATTTTTCGCGATGGTTTTTCCCATAAATAAAATGTGAAATAAATATCTTCCAATCTAACGTTTTCTTTCTCAATTTTTTTATTCATGTCATATTACTTACGAAGATTAATATTATTTAAAAAATTGAATCCAGTCTTACACACCATTTCCATTTCTTTACATTTCATTTCTCCTTTTAGCATGGTTAGATACAGAGTCGGCATAATAATTATAAAATCGTTCTTACCTATCTACACACATTAAACGTCTTAATAGCATAATCACCGTTGTAGAACCTCGGCGATCGCATCACACAACTTCCGTAAAGCCAATACGGCGATCATATAAGGTCTAGCCACCATTACGACAATACGACCAACATGCAGAGATTTAAGTTACTGCTGTGAACGTGTTAAAGCATTATTTTTTCAAAACTTTTATACAGCATGGCAGCTTGTTTTTGGAGGCAATTTTGGTATATGAACAAATTTTTAAACACCGTCGACCGTTACTATACACCGTAGTACACTCGACATTCAACCGGTCATAAATAAAGTAAATGGGTACGAGTAGCAGTGTATCTAATACTTCCAGACAATATGGATTAATTACGAAAATCATCAAGACCGCAAATCCAATTATCTTTTATACACTGGCGCATATAACTATTGATTTACCTTGTCTATCAGTGAAGATGTGTGCCAATTCTCCGAAATTATAATCCGATAAAAATTATATCTGTATTATCACCGATTTTCCGTTCGTTCCTTCCCACTGGGCTTATCAACCTCCCCTATTCCCTATTTCAATGACTAATAAAAGGTCGATGGCGCGGATGGCGTCTATATAGTTTTACTGAAAAATGTGGCGGTATTGTGTACTGTACTATCATATAATATTATGCCGTCATAAAACTTGAACGTGGTGGACTATCCGGGGCGAAACCGCCCGTCGTTTACCAGACCACACTGACCACTACTGGGTTTATTAATTAAAACCGAACGAAAAAAAAGCTGTATATGGTTATAATGGTGATACGATACTCAAGGATGTAGTATTTATCACTTGCTATTATATACCTATACATTGTGTGGATATTTTACTTGTATTTAGCGGTAAAATATCTAGATTACCAGTATTTGTTTTTGTTAACACTTACAACTTACGAGTACGAAAAAATTCTTCTATTCAATCAACTATATAATAGCTTAGCGTATTAGCGGAGATAAAAATTTCTTACATTTGTAATATATAAACAACGCGACTTAATTCATAATAATAATATACAATCTTAAAAGAAGCTGTGGTGATGACGAACAAGGGTACCTGCATTATATGTCGTTGGGCGTGCTTTCTCTTACTTTCTCTCCTGTTAAAAAAAACTCTATTGGGTTTACTACCGTCCCGGGTATATATATAGCTATTGTCAGTAACTGTTTTTTTCTCAGCTACTCCCAACAAGCGAGAAAAGAGTTAAAATTACACTTTCAGGAGTTTTTTTGCATCCTGGGTGTTTTTCATTTTTTTGTAAAACAAGATGTATTTAATTAATAATAATTATACTATTATTAATATGTAAAATATAGAAGTAGTTCAAACAACGATTGATTACATGTTATGATGCTTATAAACAAGAAGATAGTTTGCTGACGACGATAGGAACTTAAAAAATCAGTTTTGATTTACCCAGAGCTGCTGTGTGACCCCTGACTCAGTAAGGAAATTTGGAGCCCTGGTATAAATGAAGATTGTCACAATAAGTTCCACGTACACACGTAACATTACACAAGTGAACTATCAGTTTAGATTTTAGTAGTGTTTATTTTTTGCAAAAAAAAACAAAAAAAAAACAACGACGCGACGGTTTGGAGGCGGTGTCGAATTGCAATTAATTATTACAAGGCGTTTTTCTTCCATTTTTTACTGTTATTCTCCTACTCTACGTATCGACGACAGGTACACATCACATACTACTACACGCAACATTTTCCCATTTTGATTACTCTGATTCTATTGCGCTTCCGTTGAATTTTTTTTACTTTGCTTGTGGTTGTTGGTACATTTTTTTTGGATGAAGCATTTTTTTTAAAGAATATCCGCTGCTGACTTAAAAGCTAAAGATTTAAAATTAACCTTTGTAAATAAATTCAAACGCAGTCACATATAAGATTGGCGTTAATAAGTTAAAAATATATTTTTGCTTGTATGTAGCAATTATTATGATGATAATAATAATTAATAAATTACTATTTTTATTATACATTATTCATTGTAATTGTTGTAGTAGTGTGAAGTATTAGTTTTGTTTTGTTCTCAGGGTAGATTCATTGCGTAAAAAAAACAAGCATAATCTATCTATCGCAAAGAAATTGCTTCTATTTTTATGGGGACACGGGGATCTGACACGTTAAAAGGAACCTATTAAAGGTTCTGGGGGGTGGGTGGTGTGGGTGCAGAACTGCAGTTATTTGGTTTTACAAAATAAAGTATGAGAATAATATGAGATAGTTACGATTTTCATTTCGTGTGATTGCCGAAGCAGTCGATATTGTTCATTAGAGACTATATATATTAGGATAATCAAAGGTCGATATTACTAATAATTGGTAAGGAAGTGAGAAAGCTGCCTTTCATCTATCTACGTTATGGTTATATGCCTGTACATATTTTTTCCTTCATTGTTCATTTTATATTATGCATCAAGAAAGCAAAAAGAAACTGAAATTCGAAAGGGTTTTAATTTTTTTGGAGTCGAGTTTTAAATTTAGACTTCAATCTTGTCGTATTTCCGGTCTGCAGCCAAATAGTTCGCTAATGTTTTCTTCACGCGGAGCGCTGTTAGTCGAGCGGCGGCGTTTTGATACCAGCATTCCTTCATCAGCTTTGACATCAGTTTCAGCGCCTGAAAATGAAATTAAAAAATGTTGTATATTTTAAAGCATTCCAGTTTGTCACCATTTTTCCACAGTTTTTTTGTTGGCAGTAGATAAATTAAAGCTACGACGTGTTCTAATCTAAATTTACTTAAACGTAGGTATATTTAAAAAACGTGCTAAGCATCATCATTGCTGACACGCTGGTGTATAATGCAACTTTAAACAGCATAAACAATGTAATAATTATTTATGAGATTCTTCATTATTTGTCTCGTCTGTTAATTTGTATAAATTAACTTGTAGCCACAGCTTGCATACTAACGCCAATGTATACCATCTTTTGTTTTGCTTTGATGTATATTATATTGTGTGTGAAAGCATGATCTTCTATCGAATTAGAGTTTTTCTCAAGGTCAGAGCAGTCCCCAAAGAAAGAAAGATGAACAAGTTTTAAACGACGGAGTGAATGATCCCTATATGATACGTACAAATGTAAATTGAATAGCGTCCACGACATTGGGCTCCCGGAATAGTCCCAAGTCCCATACATCATGATTTTAGGCTATCACAACAACAAGGCAGGTCTACCCTCAAAATAAGACGTATATGACGTATTTGTTATTTTACTTGAACTAATAAGTTGTCGAAATAATCGTAGAGTAATATTTGAGCGATTGGAAGCATGGGCAGTATACAGTATTCAAACAACAACCAAAAACAATTTTGCTGTTGGACCTAATAATATTTCAAATAGTATTCAGCTACAAAACTAGCCTACAAGTTGTGTTGCCTTATTCTACGTCAAGTTAATCATTTAGTCATCATTATTATTCATTACTTCCCAACGCCCAGAGTCACCAACAAATTCAACAACTTCATCCGTAAATAACCATTTCCGCGATGCGACCATGATGCGACGCACCAGGAACGAGGCAACGAATAGTTTGATGACGTGGAAAGAGGAAGGAGATAACACAAATTATAGAACACCACCAAATGTGCATCAAAGCTAACCAAGAATAACGTTTCATAGATTTTTGTTGTATTTAGTGCAAATCGAATGTAAAAAACAATCATAATCATAAACGACACACAGAATTATCAACAGCAGCGAGTGTGTGCGTTCCTACTTAACTCGTTCAAACAAATTCCCCCCCGAATCATTCATTACTAACTTACTAAATAATGAAGTCATATTTAATCAAATTATACGACGGGATGACGCACAGTGTTTACATATAACACATACAGAAATTTCGAGGGATTTGGCTGATTGGCGCTTATCAACAAATCGACAGCGTCCGCCCTGAATATGCATATCATTTTTAATGCTTCACAGTCACAGTACAGTAACTGATACCAAGTAACGAGATATATGCACAGATATGTATATGATACCGTTGCGACACGAGTGGCACAAGGAACGCGTCATCATGAGTCATAAATGAACAAACACAAGTATGGACTTTCTTTTCTCTCCATGAGATAAAAATCTTTTTGTGCCAGGAAAAACGACCTTTCTCTGTCCACTCTCTTGAATTTCATGGAAATTCGTTGTGTGTCATACACAAGGCTTAAGAATTTCTCTGCTACTTTTAAAATGCAGTTTTCCATGCCATCTTTCACTTCCATCCGTCCTTTTTTGTACATGACTATAACTATAACTAGCCAAGTATGCTCAATCTGAGAAGATTGCTGCAGTTTTGGTGCAACTTGGAATAAGACCAACAACGGAGCATTGTTCCAATACCTAACTTAAAAACAACGAAAGTCTAAATTGTGTTTTCTGTACGAAAACCAGACTTAGCTCAGCTTCTTTCAGTGCTCATATTTGTCAGCAGTACTGTAGAGTGTAGAGTACGTCATTTTACATAAAACAGTTGACCCTAACGCCAATAACTCTCAATGAGAGTCTCTCCTGCTTCATTAAACATCCCACAAAAATTAAAAAGCAAACTTAGTTTTATTCTCCGTAATAATAGGTACTTACAGTAAGTAATGCATGACATGCCTGCATGCGAGATAGCAAAGAAGATAATAGAGCTTCAGGAGTAACGTTTGTCTCGTGACTCTGACACCACCTTCCTGATGATGACTCAGCGACGACGCGCTGCGCTGCTACGCTGAGATATATACGTAAGTAAATACTGTCGCAAAATATAACTAATTTATTGTCTTCAATTCAACGACGATCAACTATGCATATATGAATGTTCGCCTATATTCATTTTTCATAACAGAATTTGTTTGAATTGTTCTCGAAGCAGTTGCAGTTGAGGAGACGGGAAGACTGTACTTGCCCATGTTGTGGCTCCCGTATACATACTTGTGTTATGATCAACATATCTGTTGTTGTATGTGCAGCTTGTGTGAGTGTGTACACAATACGTAATCCGTCCGTATGTATACGTGCACCTGTATATGAATGTACTGGCTTCATATTGGAAGACTTTGCTTACGTCACATTTACGTACATGTTCCGCAGTTCTCAGTTCTCACACGGTATAAATCTTGAAATAAATATACGTGTGGGTAAGTAAGTATCATCATCATCATCATCGTCATCCTCCAAACATTAGCATTTTACAAATTAGCAGAGCTCTCAAGGAAAAAGCATTGAAACGTTTTTTCCTTTTGTGAAACGGATCGAAAAATAGCAGCTGTAGTGTATTGGATTTGGTCATTTTTTTCGTGTGTTTGGGAATTATCAACGGTGCTGGCAGCAGGCAGTGTTTAGTGAGGTGAGAGGCAATTGTGAGCAAATGAGTTGACTTTGTTTGTGTTAAAAAATATTTTATGTTTTTTTATCAAAGTACTCGACAGGATTACACAAGTGTGTTGTGTCACGCACGAAGCGAAAAGAGTTGGGAAAGTATAAAAAACTTGGGTAGTTTAGTAGTCTCCAGTTGGAACGGGGAGTATCAATCAATTACGTGTGACGTAAAAAAAAAATTACAGCGTCAAAAGTGGTATAGAACGCTTCAAAATTTTAGAAACTGTTAGTATTATTATATAGTGAGTGGGTTGGTTGTATTAAAAAGTGCAATTGGCAGTAATTCCCTGAGATATTTCAAGTGGATAATATACATGCAAAGCGAGGAAAATTATTGATTGAAGTATAGTCTTTCCCGTTCTGTTGTTGTGTGTAGTAGTAGTAGCAGCAGGAGTAGTAGTGATATCGTGTGGGAAGCATTAAGGTGTGATTGCCAATAGAAGTTCGGATTTAACGTTTCGTAAAAAAAACAAGGTTAAGGATGTCTTATAATTATAATAATCAGCAAGGAGGATATCAAGGATTTGGTAATTAAAATAATAAATGTTATCGATCTCAAGATTAAGGGTGTATTACATTATTTCAGAGAAACTTTAGTACCACCGGTACGAATTCGGAAGAAAAAAAACTAAGCAGTTTCTTTTTTATCTATAGGACAAGGATATCCAAATCCAAGTGCGCCTCCACCAGGCCCTGGCTTTGTTCCTGGTGGGAATCCCCCCTATCCACAGGGTGGGTATCCACCACAGGGTGGGGGTGGGTATCCTCCTCAGGGTGGATACCCTCCACAGCAGGGCGGCTATGCGCCACAAGCAGGCTACTCAGGACAGGGAGGTTACGGCGACCCGGAATATAAGCGTGATGATTTAACGGAAGTTCAGTTTTCCGATAAAACCATCAGAGCGGCGTTTATACGGTATGTCATTTTTTAAATGCAGATATGCGATTGCGATTTTTTAGACCGTAACTTATACTCACGTAAAATGATTTAAAATCGTTCCAGGAAAGTCTATGGTATTTTGATGATACAGCTACTCGTAACCTTTGGATTCGTAGGACTTTTCGTATTGAATGATAATATTGCGAAATGGTCTCACGAAAATCCGGGTTACTTCTATGCGGCAATGGGTTTGACATTTGTAATGACGATTGCACTCGCATGTTGCGAAGGTGTTCGGAGGAAGGCCCCTGGAAATTTCATTTGCTTAGCCATATTTACAATTTGTGAGGGATTTCTGCTTGGAACCATGTCAAGCCTCTACAGGTAAACCTACACCTATGACCCACAAAAACGTTTATAGCTCCCATGATAAGGCAAAGTTCTCATTTTTAATTTTGTGAATTGATAGCGCCAATTCGGTCCTTCTGGCTGTCGGAATCACTGCAGTTGTTTGCCTCGCCTTGACTGCATTCTCCTTTCAAACCAAATGGGATTTTACTGGAATGGGCACAGTACTCTTCATAATCCTCATTGTCTTTATGCTCTTCGGAATTTTGGCGATTTTCCTTCCCAAGTCCACTTTCCCTACATTGCATATTGTATATGCTGCCTGCGGAGCCTTGCTGTTTTCGTTCTATTTAATTTATGATACACAACTAATGTTGGGCGGAAACCACAAGTATGCTATCTCACCGGAGGAATACATCTTTGCTGCATTGAACCTGTACCTCGACATCATCAACATCTTTATTTACATCCTTTCAATTTTGGGATCCCGAGATTAAAACCAAAGCTTTCGTTGTTCAAACTAACCTGTTCGTTCCCACTTATAGACTGAGGAGATAGAAACCCTAAAAATCTGTCTGTGTTGAAATGTGTAAATAGAGATATACATTTTTAATGTATATATACTAAACAATGATCATGATCTGTATTCTGTATTGTATATATATTCTTTACAATTGTGCGCAAACTTTGAGAAGTCAGTAGTGCGGAAGTAGATTTGTAAACGTGTGGATTTCGCTATCTCATCAAATATTACTATGTATTACCAATGTATTAATTAAATACTTGTATGTCATTATACAATGGATTTTACAAATGTACGCTGCATAGGTAATAAAAGTATTATTTTAATTTTTAAACTACAATTTAAAAAAAAATCTGTAGCCTGCCCTGCGTGCCACTTAGTATTAGGTGATGCATAGATGAAATAAGGGTATTGGGTATTTCAAAAATTATAGAAATGAAATAAATTGGTAGACCATATGTGGTCTCATCGTACGCAAAATCCAATAGACGCAGACGGTTCCTTTTCAGACAATAACCAAAATTTATGCTGTGCCAAAAAAAAACTAAATATTATATGCTTTTTGGAGCTCCTCTAAGCGTACCTGCATTCGCAGCTAATGCCAGTGTAGAAAATGTAATATTACTAAAGATAAATAAAATTAAAACTAAAACTACTCTGCTGCCGGGGATTTTTTTATAAAGGCATTTAAAGCAAGAACTATAAATAGATACTGGCATACCTCTACAGACTGCCATCGATTATGAACAACCGGTCTTTGTTGATCAACACATACAACTTTCCGCATCTCTTCGATTGTTGGGTCAGAAGGTACCATATCATAGAAGGGCAGTTGGTAGTCATCAAAAATTCCTTTAAAAATACAATTATAAAAAAGTGAGTATTATTTCATTTATCTGACAGCGATTTTCTGCTATATATATTTTCTTTACCTCCTACGTTGCAACGCCTTGCTAATTCCCAAAATACTAGACCCATAGCGTAAACGTCGGCTCTCTTGAAGGAGTCGAAGTGATTCATGTTGATCGAATCATCAAGTACCTGTAAAATATCCTTGATTAATTCCGATTCTTCACATCCCTCATATTATGCTCAATTTAGAGGGGTTTATGAAATGATGCCAGAGGTAATAAAAGTATTTTGGCGAAATGATATGATCCTTGTGTCACGTCAAATAAAAGAATAAAATTAATTTAATGAGTTTCAGTCAAAATTACATGGACAAAGCACGCTTAAAATAACTAGACCGTTCATTAATTGTCATATTTCATTATCTCTTATTCATCTATCAGCACCGGCACCCAGTAAGTGCTACCTAATTGATAACTACCAGATTGCCATAAATCGTATGCAAGGAACTTACCCAACATTTTAGATCAGAATTTACTACAGCATTGATTTTAGTGGCGAAGCGTCAAGTAAAAATGCGTATGTTATGTTCTTACAAAACGACTCACACTTACAATTAGTGAACGAACAAGATATCTGCATATTTTCATGTAATAATACATTTTTCAAAACATCAGAACATGCATCGAGCAACGTTGAGCCCGCCTGCTCACTCAAGTATTGAAGTATTACAAAAATACTATTTATTTAACAGTAACAAAAACAGGGTAAAATGGGGCTCACAAAAATATGTTTAAAAATAAATAAATTGCATTTTGGGAAAGCTGTGAAAACATATTTTCTTTTTGCCCGACCTGACCTGACACGTAATGTTGATACTTTGTTTCAGGGACACATTTTTCCTCTTCATCATTCATTCATCGTCTTATTTTTTTGCAAAAACTGCCACTTTTAGAAGATGTTCTGTGAAACAGGGCGCGTACCTAATATTAAGTAAATGGATTTTTCTTTTTCGTTCCCTCCCTCTCTCTCTCTCCGGTTATTTTTATGCCTGAAAATGCGACTGCCAGCATTTTCATTCTGTTCTGCTTGTATAACACGAATTTATTTGTAAAAGATGATAAATTATGTCTAAGAAGAAGCGTAATATCATCCGTTCGCGTATAAAAATTGGGATTTTATTGGGGATATTGAATCGCTTAACCGAAAGTAACTCTGGCGAGACAGACAAGTTTGACAACTGCCTACAACAACTGGGGCTTAATGAGGCACCTAAACAGAGTCAACCACCTGTGCAGAGAGGCTCACTCACAATAGCCACGACGGCACAATTGACATAATAAACCGGGGTAAGTAAGTACACGTGGAGTCCGAATGTCTGCATAGAAAGAACCTCATTATTTTATTTAGACTACCGAAATTAATTTCGTAAATGATCCAGTCGAATATATAAGATGATGATGGGCAGTTGTAACATTCTAAGCTGACATTTTAGAAGAAAGTTGTGTAGCTTTCGTCTTGATTTATTAACAGGTAGAATTAACCAACAAGCAGGGGCAAATATGTATTTTCTACCTACACCATACCACCTCTAACTCGTTCAATCCTCGCAGGTGCCTACAGACTCTGTGTTGGTGAAATTACAAATTACAAATTGACTGTGGTTAACCATATCGAATGAATAGGACGACAGTTATCAAGTATACATATCTGAAACTATTGATTTTGAACGGAAGACGTTTACGTACGTCGTACTTCCTTCGGTAATGATGTCAATTGAATTCTCGCATAAGCGTAACGGTAACGCTGAATGCAGCTGATTGATAATGACAACGTTACTTGATTGACATTTTATCTCGTCTTGATTGCCTATTGCGAGTGACTAGACAAACGGCTTATTTCTCCGAACTCGTCAAGGTTGTGAAAGTGTGTATCTCGTCGAAGCCGATAGACTTTTGGTGAAACATAGAACAACATGGTGCATTGACGAACGGCATTTACTGTGCGAAGATACATTTACATTTTTAGATTTTTTTTCCTTCAAAATGTGTTTTAAAAAATTCTTACCAGTATTGTCGGCAGCAATAAATCCAAGGATGTTTTTATGCCGAAGCATAACAGTCTGATAAATTTCGGCTTCCCGAAACCAAGATCGCTCTTCTCGGGACGAAAAGATTTTCACAGCCACATTTTCTCCCCTCCAACGCCCTTTCCACACCTCGCCATACCGTCCTTTTCCAACCTCCTGCTCCAGTTGGATTTGTCGAGCGATGCTTCTCTGAACCAGCAACGGTAATCCTGTAAAGACAGAAAACACGCAGACGCATTATTTACACAATTCGTTATCAACTTCCACGGGGAAATTCTGTGTAAAAATCATAAAAACAAAATTCATCAAATCCGCTCAAATCGACAAAAAAATATGCATGCAAAATTGGATTCGTTCGTTCGTTCGCAAATCCCCGACCGTTAACGGTTGAAATCTTCAACTTCGCGAGAAAAAAATCTTCCCATCATAATTCGCTCCTCATTTAACCATATTTGAATATTATAACCGTGTAGGTACACATCTAACATTGGCGATGCAGGTAAAAGGTAAAGGTGGGTGACGCCAGTTTGTGTGAACACTTGGTAAACTTCGTCCGAGTTGAAGTCGTAAATATGCTGGTTCGTCAAACGTGTTTTATTGCCCATTCCATTCTTCCTCCGACAGCAAAATTTAGAAAAAGGGACGAATTCGCTAGTTTACTGTGAACAACCCTCGCGCCGCACACAACATTTTCATGGGAGAAGAAAAACATCGTTTCGTTCAAGTGCTTAACAAAATTGCAAAATGTAAAACTTTTTTATTGCCGCCCATTAAAGTTGGATATGTTTTTGCAGCATCAACAAAAAAAGCGACCCAGCAATTCGACGACGACGACTGTGTTATATATGCACCCATATTTTTTATGCATTGACTACATGTCAGAGAAAAAAAAACAAACCTCCCTGAATACACTCTCTAAATTCCTTTAAAAAAATTCCTTTCCAGTAATGATGGTGCGAGTGCTGATGTTTTCCTTAATAGTAGTAGAAGTGACTCTTGACGTGGTCATTAAATACGGCACCATTCAAAAACTAAAAATTAGCGGAGCTTCGACCGCACGAAGCGTTCCGTATAGAGAATTTAGCGTAATCTCAGTTCATCCATTTTTACATTTTCCATACCACCGTTTTTTTTTTAAATTGTTTTTCGTTTCAGCTCTTTCGTACTTTCACACCAGCAAAAGAATAAAAATATTTTCCAGTCATCTCCTCTGGAGAATTCCACCTCCTCGTTGTAATCGGTGGAGTGTGCAAATTCCAGCAAACTTATATTAAGTTTATAAACTGTCAAAGTCAATGACCAAGAGAGGAGATTACGCAAAAGGATAATACATTCAAATTCAAAGGTTCAAATCCCAGCAACTTTCGATTAAATTGTGAGCAGTTTGGGTACGTCTCCCACTGAAAATGACACATCTGCATGGTTATCTCCGTGAAACCGACATAACTGTGGTTATTTTTGCACACGGGATAGTAGTACAATCTGTTTTTTTCTTCCTGCAGTATATTATGGCCTGCTGATCTGTGTTTTGCACTGCAGGAGTAAAAAACCCTGTGCTTATGCCCCAACGCAATTAAAGAAACACTAAAAACAGGATATTTTTGTTTTTAACCACTTTCTTCCGTTGAAATCATTATATTTTTAAGAGGGCATGTATGTGTATCTAATCTTTTTGCCTAAATTGACGCGTTTTAGGTATGCAATAAAAAGCATTCGAGAACAGGCCAATAACAATAAATTATACAGCCACAAACAGCCTCCTGAGAATGTGGGGTGCGTAATGAGATGTTTTTGTTTTTCGCAGTGACAAACAATTTCCTCACGAATGGTACGATATTTTCCCCTGTAGTGCGTAACGGAGGTACGAAAATTTTTTATGCCTTTTACAACGGCAACAGTTGAACATGACTAAGGTTGAATAATATTCGAGGTTACGAACCAGTTGAAACTTTAATGGAGTATTTTGAAGAAAACCAGTTGAATTCCACGTGGCACATAATAAAGAGAGTTTGTTCCCATTACATTGGACGACAGGAGCGCAAAACAACAAAAACATTAAGTCTTTTGAGGATAATGAAAGATGGGGTACAAGGAGTTGTATTTAACGAGTCGCGACAATTAAAGCCTGGTGTAGTTGTTTGCGTTTAAATCACTCCTCCTAATCCGACCACAACAGCTGCACCTTGCATGCCTTCCTCTCTCGAAAATCTTATTTTTACGACTGTTTTGATGCTTCGATCCTTTTCCTTTCCCTTGACACTCAAGACCCCTCGATTTAATTTGCACATAAACATAAAAATGTGAGTGGGTTTATGAGTTCATGGCAAAATGAAGCTGCCTAATTATTTACCCAGGCAGTCTTACGCAGGATTTGCTTATTTGGAATTTTTGTGTTTGGTAAACTTCTGGGAAAACTTTTGAAGTGTGAGTGGCGCCAAGTTAACAGTTAGGAATAACAAGTTATCTTGGCAAAAACATGGACGGGTCTTCATGATGAGCGTACTACTCCCCCTTATGAGCGCCTTCGTAGGAATGCGACTGAAATGGTATATTTCATTCTTTCCCGAACTCCCTTTCAAAATTTCGGAGGAAGTTTTGTCTCCACAAAATTGTCATTCGTTTCACCCGAGACCAAGTACAAGCGCCATGATCGATCCAGTGGACACCTTATTTGTGGGTATATAAATGGCACATATATTGGCTTAACATATCATTGCTGACGATTCGATAATCGGACAAGACTGCGCTGCTGACGTTATAAGGAAATATTTTATTATTATTTAAAATAAAACAGTTACTTTATACCTAT
>JAHZNE010005317.1:0-17082 GCA_027744055.1 Callyntrura sp. NNG-2020
AATTGGGGCGGTATATTCTCAGGCGGTTACTTCTATACAACGGAAATCAGGGGTCTCACGAGAACAAAAGATCTCGTCTATATACCCTTCTTTAATGATCGTTGCAATTTTCCTGCAGAAAGGGAAAATATTAATATTTGACATGAACACGACTTTTGATGATATATATGGTGATGAATATCTTATAAAAACATTTTCTTGAGTGATGCCACTAAAATAATGCAACAAGGTACTTACTTGTTAAGTTTATTTTCAGCATGTTTCCAGCTAGGCATATCTGATATTCCTTCAATACAATCATTAGTATGATGACGCACTTACAGGAACGGTATATGGAATATTTACTGCTCGGCTGAAGTAATTGCTGTAATGTAGTACAGAAGATAGAAATCTGGAAGATTCTGTCTGTTTGTTTTTTACACTTGGGCCACTGGACCAGGCAACATTATATTTTTTATCATGCATGGTTGCCTTTCTTTATATTTAGCAACGCCTATTTCTTTCTGAGGTAACCTCAATATTAAGGTGGAGAATGGGCAGAAATATGGAATTGTTGTAAAAAGTACGGCATGGCATTTTCATTAAAATGGTAATGAATATTTGTGCACGTGCCTGTGCTGCAATTACAATTACGTATGGCCAGCGGGTTCATAGCAGGGTATTTCGCCAAGTTACACCGTTGTGAATATTAGTGTATCATATGCGAGTAAGTGAGTATAAATACTCCTCACGGTTACATTTAAGTTTTCAATCTTTATCAGGCTTTCGTAAGCATCTCTTCTCATATCCGAAGCTCATTACAGTCAGTGATCACTAATTAGGTTGCAGTTGGATTTATTTACACGTTTGTCGGACCATATTTTAAAAACAATCCTAATCAACATGAAGCTCGTGAGTACTTATTTGAACTTATTATCAATAACGAGTTAAATTTACTAAGATTTAAAACATTCTAAAATATATATATTTTTTTAAAGATTGCTTTAGCTCTACTCGCCCTGGTCACGGTTTCTCTTGCCCTCCCCGCCGTTGAACAACCTGCGGCTGCAGAAAAGCAGGCTGCAGCTCCGGTTGCCGCAGCGGAAGGCAAGGATCTAGACACTGCAAATTCGTATCTTTATGGATATCCTTACTATGGAGGCTATTACGGAGGATATGGACTCGGGTATGGTGGATATGGATATGGATACCCTTATTATGGAGGATATTATTGGTAACCCCTCCTCCCCCTCCTCGTAAAAACCTTTTCAGAGGCGAGACGTTCTTCAACTACAATGGACATGTGCAACATGGTGATTGTACTGTGCTACAATTATTTTCTGTTCCTTTTGACAAACTATTTTTATACCGAATGTCTTCAGAGTTGTTTATAAACTGAAATACAGTATCCTTACTTTATGTTTTTTAATAAAGACTTGATCTACTTATTTAATTTCTTGATGGATTTCAGTATTTTAGCATGAGCTGTT
The DNA here is from genome assembly GCA_027744055.1 of Callyntrura sp. NNG-2020. Taxonomy (NCBI): domain Eukaryota; kingdom Metazoa; phylum Arthropoda; class Collembola; order Entomobryomorpha; family Paronellidae; genus Callyntrura; species Callyntrura sp. NNG-2020. The sequence goes on from JAHZNE010005317.1 coordinate 1,470, forward strand.
TAAATTCATAACATAAGCTATAACATATGAGCTATGAAGCTTGTTCTCAAAAGATTATTATAACTACTTTTACAACGGATGCATAATAACATTTTAACGGGTATCTCAATCATAAACCAGCCATACCAATAAAAGAAACTAATATAGTTTTCTTTCATTGAAGGAATGTAAATTTTTGAAGCCTTTATCAATGGCTTTCTTTCACATTTTACAATAAGAAACACATAATGGTGATGTGATTTATTACCTTTAAAATTCAATAAAATAATATAATTTATGCATGTATTTATATACATAGGTAAACATTTATCGGGTGACATGGTCAATGATTAGATTAAATATTTACAAAAATAGCTGACGTGCTTATAAGTAAAGTTGCGTTAGCAAGAGTCTTTGGTTTTATTTGGAGCTAAATCCAGTTCGCTCTCCAAAACGTCAAGTAATAAGTATTACGACGCAGACGGAATTTAATGTTGTGTAAAATACAAACATTAGTTAAATTTTCACAAAAATTGCAAAGTCTTTATATAGTTACTTTTGAGCATCATTTAAGGTATTGCTTGTACTTTGAAAACAGTTTAACAGCTTCGTCATGGATGGGTTTGTCCTGCAACAAAATACAGAAAACCTGATTAAAATTTGTTATACTAATTCTAAGTGCACTAAATAATTTCTAACAACGATCCGGTTTTAGATATATTGAACAAATAATGGCTGAGGTAAATTGCTTTACTTACACTGCTGGAAACAACCGGCATTTCCACACATTTATTCAGCCAATACGCTCCTTGTTCATAATTTTTCATTGCCAAATAGCATTTGGACATGTATAACCTATTATCCTTTAAAATTGGCTTTCCTATTCTTTCCGACGCTTGAAAATGCACAATGGCTTCCTGCGGTGTGGAACTCGGAGGTGCTGAAAACAAGGCCGCTGCAATCTTTCTTTCCACCCACGTAAGTAGGGAGACTTCATAACAGAATCTACCTAGAAGGTAGTGTATGCTGGAATCTGACACAGGATTGAGCTGCACTGCTCGATCTACATGCTCCTTGAAAATGTAGCCATTCTTTATTTTCTCATTTACTGGTACAAAGTCTCCTGTGCTTCCAAGTGTGATTGCAAACCATTTATGAGCGTCGGCGGAATTATCATTTAATCGCAGCGCTGTTTCTGCGCGGGTACAACCCGCAAACGTTAAACTTTTTTTCATGTCATTGTCACCCACTTCGCCCGCTGCAGCTGCCTCCATATGAGTGGCCTTAGCAAATCTCCACCAAAACCCGCACACATTCTCCAGCTGGGAAATATATAAAGCATTTATTTAAGATTGTATTTATTTTAGTTGTGAAATCTCTACAATGTTCTAATCATCTCCCCATTAATTTTTTGCCTTTTGAATGCCTGACCTTATCTTTGTAGCTTTGAAGACGAATGTAAGCTTCATGCTGTGAACTGGCGTCTGAATTAAGTAGTCGATCGATCTCCGTAAGAAATTCATCTATCCAACTGACTCCTGTAGTTTCTCTGCTATAGCTAGCGTTACCTATACTTTCTCATGAACGAAAATGGTAACAAAATGAGTTCAATTATGTAATAGAAGCTAAAAGTGGTGCTAACAGGTTCTTGAAATTTAATTACCTGTCACTCTCAGCGTTTGCTCCTTCCCCATCTGAATCGCTCGAGGCTGTAACATAGTCATCTTCATCGGCCGTTTCGTAACCATCCTTAAACCTCACCGTTCGTCTTCCAGTTCCGGCAGCCAAGTTGCCTTTTCTTGATAAACCTCCTATGCTTCTTCTAATCCCATCCCCTGTCGCATTACCAATTTCCGATGCACCATTTAACTGTGAAACTGTTTGATTACATTTGTCTACGTCTTTCCGTAAATTTTGGAGTTCCACGTGGAGAACCGTCTGAATTTGAAAAATATCGTCAAATTTTTTCCGGAAATAAAAAAGGTATACTGAAGTTGCTCCTGAAATTACAAAATATAATATTATTTAAAGGGAGCTACTGTATATTGATTGTACTTTTAAATAGTTCAAATTAAGATTTTGTTTGTTAAATACAGAATTGAATTTTACCAAGGATTGATCCAACCCCAACTAGACCGAAGGCTGATAGCAGTACTATACGATTTCTCCAAAAATTTTGAATTATTCCAACATCAGCAGCCGACATCTTTGGTAGTATTTATCACAAAATTGTAACTTAACAATAGCCTATACAGCTAATAAATTGTACAGTACATCTAGGTAAGAGTTACTACACATAAAAATTTTTGTGAATGCAATGGCGAGACAATAGAACTAATTTGTGGTGAAGCTTGTTGGAAAACACGCAAACTACTTAGCCAAATTTCCTCACGGTCATCACGCAGGAAATCGCAGTATACAATAAATTTACATTTTACTCACAATTTCTTCAAATGACAAGTACCAATCTTGTGATGTTCTGAGAACAATGAGAGCAAATAGCAATTTTACAAATAAAAGTAGAAAACTTTATTTCTTTGCTAGTAAATGAATTCCATAGCTTCCGTTTGTAACTTTCCGTATCTTGTGAATCTATTTTACTTAAAAAATTACAGCTTCGGACGACTTTTCTTCTATGGAACAACAAATTACATATACATTGACGAAGGATGATTGTGTATTTTCCTCATTGTTGTGCAGTTTTCATCAGATGTTTCAATTCAATACTTCACCGAGAACAAAATATACATGCGTAACATATTGTACACTGTACACATAAACACCGATCTTGAACTAGTTTACTTTTTTTTATACTTTACTATTTGGCCGCATGGCCCCATCATATCATGGCCAATGACTAGAGATATGACAGCGTGTCATTATAGGAATGGGAATGTGTGTTGCAAGTTGCAACGAAATTGTGATCTCAAAAATTTAACCAAGAATCCAATTCCAAAAATAACCGTCGACGATAAGAGTATTACAGTAGGAGAGGGGATAGGTATGACATGACAAGCCAGTAGTGGTACAATTACGATAAAATCATGGCAATGAGTTAAGACCATGTCATTAATTACAGTTAAATAAATTAGTAATGAGATTCGGTTAATGAATTTACGCATATACGCGTAATTAAATGAAGTATTGAAACGCAGACAGCATCAAGCGGAATGAAATTGATATCAGTGACAATCGTTTATTTGACTATATGTTTATTGAATAACAATTGTTTGTTTTTTATAATATTTAGTTGGACTTGACGCAAAAGTAAAGTGACTTGAGGTTTATGCAACAGATACTTGTCGGCGAGGGGTAATGTGAGCTTCAGCAAAATCAAAATTGCGATGGCAAATGATACAAACGATACATTTAATTTTTATCTATTCGAGTGTTATCCTAGTTTTCGAGTGTTGTTTGAGATTACCTAATTTCAAGATCATGAATCAACGTGGCATTAGAAATGTTTTGGATGATAATGCTGTCAAGTAAAATGTACATAATTTTAAATAGTTAGAAAGGTAATTGTTATGCAGATAGAAAATATAGGAAAATGTGGAAATGCACACATAGGAGCTTTATTGTGCAAAGTAAATCTGTTTTGAGTGTCTCTCAATTGGGAGATTTTGTAAATACGAAATGTTTTTTAACGTAATTAGTATTTATTTCTGTCTCCTCAAGTTTCTCTTTTAACAGCTTAACAGCCACACGCGTGCAAGTGGAGCGTGTAGTATAACGTACAGATAACTAACTCAAAATAACTATGTGCCACTTGTGTCACCAAACACTTTGGCAAAAAATTTATCTCCCCAATATGCCACTGTTGGATTACGTTCCATTTGTTTAAGGAATACATCCACTGTGTCAACAACCCCTTTAGGAAAATATATGATTTTACGCCCTGTTTCCACCAATTGCGTTATCTTATTCACCAAACTTTCTTGTTGATTTACTGTTTGGTTTTGGGCAAGTCCCTCTACATTCGAAATCACTCCCTCTATGGGAGTGACTGAAGGCAACAACGATGAAGGAGCTATGGGTGGTCGTAATTGTGAAGCGGACATGATGGAAGCAGCTTGGTGAAGTTCTCCGACCAGTGGTCCAGCACCAAATTCTACATTAGATGGGGAGATCGCATTGTAATTCTGGAATGGTATGGGTGCAGGTATGGACGATACTCCATTTTGAAAGGTGAGTGACGATGACGATTGAGCAGGAGCAGTTAGTGCTCCTACTCCTTTTGCAAACGTACTCGCCGCAGCCGAAGTAGCGAGTGCGACACTACTAGCGCCGGATAGTAGCGTAGCGGTAAGCTGTGCTAACGAGCGTATGGGGGATGGCGGTGCTTGAGTTGCGAATGGGTGCTGAAATTGTTCCTGGAAAAGTGGAGACTTTGTCTTTTCTTTAGGATTTGCCTCAACGGGATATAGTGCAGCTGGTGTTGTTGTGACCTTGTGAGGAGTTGGGGATGAAATGGGAAGTGGTAATGGGGCAGATTGAGCCAATGAGGTGGACAATTGCTGCAGGTTGGTAGGTGTAGGCACTACATATACTGAAAATTGAGGTTTCGGGGTGGACTGTGGTCGCTGGGATAACTGGTTCTGAGCTTCCTGTTGTTGTTGTTGTTGTTGAAACTGATGCAGCGACATGGACATTACCTTGGAAAGCCTAGACTGTTCATGAGGCAGCTTCTCTTGAAGGTTGTTGGGGACATACCCCCTGAATGGCAAAGTGTTGTACTTTACAACCACATTGGGTTGCGGCTGCTGTCTGTATGGCAAAGTCAAATCAGCATCTTGCAAATGATAATGCAATGGGCCAATATTACCGATGACCGGATCCTGATGATACTTTCTTTCACTTTGTTGAACGACACGGGGTCGCACCCTGATAGTTCCATCTAACTGAGGAGTTCCTCCATCAATTAAAGTAACGCTTTCCATAATTTCCATGTCTTGTTTTCGCTGCGCTGCAGGACCGACAAAGGGTGAAGAATAGATGCTGCGCTGTCTAACAGGTACAAGTCGCTTTCTCTGCTGTCTGTTTCGTAAAGCCAGAGTCAGCTTATCGACTACATGTTGAGTTTTGGAAGGTGTGAAGCGCGGAGGTGGAATCAATCTTCCCGTTGGTATTCTGACTTTATTTCCTCTCGAAAAACTAGAGACTTTGACATTTGGTATGTGGCGTGCCTTAACGCTCTGGCTCTCGCTGGCTAAGAGGTAATCCGAAGAAGCATCGTGGAAACCACGTTGTGCCCAGTAATCTGATAACACTGATGCTAATCGACTAGTGGTTCGACCATTCTCACCAGATACACTGTCAATCAATTTCTTTCGCGGGAAGGCGTGCACTTGGGACAGTGATAAAAATAGTAGCAATCCAGAGATAGTTTTTAATACACTCATGTTTACTGGAAGAAACTTTTGCGACTCCGTAAAAATTTAACGTTTACATATTACGCAGCTATTTGCTTTGCACTCAGGCCCACTACACGCTATTGTATGAATATTGAATGACTAGATGACTATGCGGTATCGTGATAACATTTAGCTTTCACATTTTTCTTTGTGAAAATTTGGCTGCCATCTACTTCCGGTCGATTTGAATGTCTGACTGATCATTACTGCAGAGCTGCTTTTTTGCTAAAAGTAAAATCATTATCATTTTGGGAAAAACAAAAATCCCTTAGTATGATTGCATAATGTAAAAAAATGCTTTATCATCAAAATATCATCAAAAACAAGAAGAAAGTGTAAACATGGTCATCAGTAGCTTCAACTACAAAGGAGTTGCATAAGCTGTAACCTTTAATTTTTCTTGTTAATGTACATTAAAAGGTAGGTTCTCACCACTCACCACCAGACCAATACTGATTGTTATTGAATGTGACCAGTGAGCGACGGTACAGGTACAGAACAACAATAGATATCAACGCGCGCGTAGGTACGTACTGCGCAAGTGCAAGTGCGCACATGTGTTAAATATGATGCACATTAAATGCATCACGAAAAATAGCCTACGTATCGAATATCGAAATCGCTTGAAGATTTACCTATACACACAGAAGCATTATGCTATGAGTATGTATGAAAACAATAACTGCCCACTGTTCGTCATTGAACAGTTGTCGGCAACATTCTTATTTTGCTTGGTTTTGAGCAAATGTGCGATACCACGACACAACTTGCGAGACTTCAGTAAACCGTAAATAAGTAGCGCTTTCAAATTTTATATTTTTGACCAACCATTTTTGTTTTTTTAAATCAAACTTTAACGATGGCCGACTGTACTGTTCATTCATTCGATGTAGCATAGTGAACGTTGGTAATAATTGATTTAAGTTAAAATAGAAATCGATTTCGACAGGACGTATAATTTCTATCAATTTAAAAAAATGTGATCGTAGCAGACCCTTGTTGTAGAACGTTGTAAAACGTTAAAAGCTAACGGCATTATACTGCACAGGAAAATTTAACGTTGGTGAAAGAGATGTCAGTGGCACTGTACAACATTGATCGTATTTTGTGACTCCTGTGATGGACCGTCGCACAGACATTGAAATTAAGTATATAGCTTCACGACAATGTATTCGAAGTGAAGCAGAAGCACAAGGATTCTGCCAGAAAATAGCGCGCCCCCCACCCTCGGTGAAGATCTGAACAAAAAATTGCCTATAGCATACTACATTTGCAGAAACGAAAGCGGTCATTCAAGTTTTGCCCACTAATCAGAATTTCGACGATTATACCATCTAATAAAATATTACGCATGTCAAAAAGTGGTCATTTGAAAGTTGTACCAAAAGTCACTTCCTACTTTACAAATTCAACGATTACGTTGCAATACACTGAACACATCATGAATTCATCGCCATATGTCCCCATGGCTCATGCGCATGCGACTACTTGTGTAATTTCAACACTTTATATGTGGTGAAAACGTTGCTATTATAGTGTGGGAAATTATTGATGCGTGACAACTACCATTATGAGACAGTTTTTATTTGCAACCTTCCGTGTATTATTTTTCATAATCATATATATTTTTTGTTATGAATTCAGGATGTAATATAAATTTGTCTGGTCGTGGGGGTTGCTTGCTCCAACAAATTTGTAAAATTAAACTATTTATCACGTGGGTTTTCTGTTTTTCTCTCCGAGTACTTACTTCTTACATCTCGACAGTTTATGTGTTAGTTACCTTCGCGTTAACCAAATGTTTCAAATGATGTACATGCATTTATTTATGGTTTTTGTATAAAACAATAGTTAACAAGTCTTTTCCATAAGTTTCCATTCTCATTCTAGTATCAACTATACTCTGCAGTTTTATGAAACCTGCCCAATAGACAGTGAATGTCAGACGTGAAGGGTTTGGACTAACGCATCATGCATGATGATATGTACTTTCCATTGACCTTGATGAACGGCATTGTATTTTCAATTATTTCCAGATAATACGACACTCGTTGCACAAGGCATGTCACATGCTTATCATGTTATTTACTCTTGTTTATTTATAATATCCAATTGTGTGCTAACAATCATATGAAAAGTTAAACAGTGATAGCAGCAGGACGTGTGGAATGTTGCAATATGCTGACGTAGATAAATAATTTGGTTAAATTATTACTATCATATCAGTCATTTCATATGATATGATTTATATCCAACAAAATTTGAAAAGACATTTTCTTATATTCTTATTGCAAAAAAGTTAACATTTTTTATTTATAAACTACAATGTGCATTACACAATTGAAGCCAAATCAGACATTTTCTATTAGTTCCGAATTACATGATTTATATTAAGATATTCATATCCAAATTATACGACACAGGAATCCTTAGGGTTAACTGTATTAACCGATCACACTTACCGCTCTTATGATATTAGAAGTAACAGAATCAAAGATGAAATTTTGAAATAATATATAGTCATACTGTACTGTATAGGTCTTATAATTAGAAAAATGTATAGTGCATGCAACCAAACGAATAAGGGAGTACAATATCGAAATATAATAGATGGAAATTTGTGGATGACACAAATTTGCTCATCTTGTAGAAATTACAAGTGAATTTAATTTGATTACGTAGGAAGCGACATCAATAACAGAATATGTTGGACAACTTATTACCATTCATTACAAAGCGAGAATTATTACCTCGTATTTCATTACCGGCAGGTAGCAAACAAACTGAATTGGTTTGGTTGCTATTAAAGATCCTTTCGGCTCCTGCATCAAGGAGACTAACAAATTTTCCGATGGAAGTTATAAAGTACCAGTTGATAAAGTCTTTAGTATACTTTATACAAACTGTGGCAAATTAATTTTTTCTCATCATTTTAATAGGTAAATTTTAAAACTTATTTTAATTATGTTGCATGTTTAAAATGTTACTCAAACTTCTACCGTAAGTTTGGACTAAGCAATATGGATCAATTATATCGTACAGCAAAAAAAATAAAATGACAGCAATTTGAAGGTTCCTGCATCTTCTCTCTTGTTCCCCACAAGAGTCTGCATGTCAATTTGCGCACTAACTATAACGAAAAAGACTTATTCGAAATTAAGTCGCGATATTTTATTATTTAAAATTTTCTTGATATCGAGCCGAAAGAAACCGAAAACACTAGTCAAACTAAACGTTAATAATCCTCAAGAGCAGCCATTCTATAATCCCTTGATTTTCCGCGAGAAACGCTTCTTGCCTTGAAGTTTACAGCATTCATATACTGCCGCTCTGACTTAGCCTGTTTGGCTCCTGCCCCACCATCGTTAACGATTGGCTTGGGTGCACCGAGTTCCAGTATGTTTCTGACTAAGGTGTTTTCAACGAGGTGGCGGTTAATTCCTCCGCCAACTACTTGGCAAATGGCATCGTACTGTTTCTTTTTACCCCATGTATCAATCTCAAGTACTTCGCCGACGCCAAATTTCATAACGGTACCCGGACCTGTGCCATCCTACAAAAGACAAACAGCTCATTATAAATTTACACTAAAGCCTGTTAATGATATTTATGTACAACTATACTCTTAGAGAAATCTTACCTCAACGGCATGCAAAAAGTCCCTGAAACTATGTCTCTGTTGCCTTCTGTCCTTCTTAGCGCGATATTTATGCGATTCTACAGATAATTGCCTCAGTCTAGCAATGAGCTCCTTTATACTTGGTTTCTTAATTGAATAGTGCTTTTCAGTATTAGAATCGACATCGCTATCATCACCAGCGGAGAAATCCACATCCTGCTCACTATCCTCTTCCGTTAACCCACAAAGATCTACCAGTACAGCTAAAGCCTCTCCAGCACTTAACCTTACCTCCAAGTCCGGTTGTTCCAGCAGGCTTTGCAGATTGGTAATCCAGCGATACACGCGACTGCTAAGATATTCCTCTGACATGAGTGTCAGGAGAAGGGACCATCCTGTCATTGCAGTGGCAGCCAATGCAGTGAAGCTATTCTTTGGAATTTTTGATATTTTATTTACGTCCGATGGAGCATTAGACTCTTCCTCACTCACGGAACGCTTATTTTTCACCCCGGCCCCAAAAAGAGGTTCAAGAACAGTGATAATCTTCATGACATCTGTGGCGCATCCCTCAGCAATAAACGCACCAAAGCAAAGTGCTTCACAGCACTTACACACGAGCGGTGGCATGCGCAGTGTGATCTAAGACCAAGCTTTGCAAAAATGGCTTCAGAGCATTGAAATCTTCTGTGGCTAAGTCGGGATCCAATGCACCAATTTGCAGTATAGCCAAACTATGAACAGTTGCTGCTATTGCTTGGTCATTTCCAGAACCCCGCTTGAATATCTTTTCCAAATGATCTCTTAGTGTTTCTCTTCGACCTAAAAGCAGATCCGGATTGAAATTTTGACTCAGTATGTTAACAAGAGTAGACAGACTGGACATGCGAACATTAGCCGACTTTTCTATTATGCCATCAATGGCTTCAGCAATTTTCTCTTCTATTGCTTCTCGACTCCCGACACCAAACAAAGCGACACCGTCCTCATTTTCATCGCCATTACCGTTGTCATCTGAAATCAAAAGCATAACCATGAAATGCTTATATTTGTAGGCCAGGTATACACATTTGCTACAATTAACTTACATTCTTCGTAACTTCCACGCTCAGAATTCATGCTCACAACACTTGCGGAATCTCCATTAACAGAATCATCATCTGATATTCCGTACGCACCACGACGAGATTTTCCTAAAAAAAACAATTTGCACACGGTTAATATTTGTGCATATAAATACCTTGAAATAAAACTATTTTTAGTTTAAAAAGAATGAATATTCATCATTCTAGGTGAAAAACAAAACTCGGCGTACCCAAACACAAATGACAAAGGTAATGAGCCTACCATCATTATTAATTTCTCATGCACACTGGGTCAATTTCGCTCATTTTTTATCTAACATCTAAGGTAATTTACAACTTACAGAAAATGAATATAACGCGCTTACAAAATATTACTCTATTACAATAGTAGCAAACGATCTTACTCGAGAGAATGACATGATGAATAAATTTTGCGTTCATATACTTTAATGTAACGTAAAAATAAGCAAATGGAATATATCGGAACTCGGAGCTGGTGACTGGGTAAAGGTACGATACACTATACACTTTTTCATGTATGTGTGTGCAGGCCGAGTAATTTTGGGTGTATCAACGAAAAACCCTATATATTTTGTTATTTCTACGAGTATTCTACATTATCTGTTAAATATCGTTCTAAATTGTCGATGAAAGAACGCACTACGCACTTTCCAGTTTTCTATAGTTTTCTACTACTATTGTAAATTATATTACCACGACAACAAAGTTTGAGCTTTAGATTTATGCAGAATAATCAAGCGACAAATGACAAAGGATAAAATCATAATTATATCGAAAACATTAAAAAAACAATCTCTATATAGTGTTGTAAAATAAATTACAATATGTCAGCCACGAGCCAGCACAAAACTATATGCCATATTATTCTTATTCAATAATTACCAATTTATTAAATTAAAATACCTTTTTTGGGAGTACCAGCCATCTTCCCCAGTTTCTTATCACTTCTTGGCTTAGGCATATTGATTTTGACTTGGTAATAAAAGTGCAGAAAAATTTGATTTTCTATTTGCGTTGAATTTGATAGTAGTTCGATATGGTAAATGTTACACCCACTGATTTTGGCGGTTGATAGGTTTAGCGAAGTTCTTTGATAAACCTAAAAAATATGGTGTGTGTAATCTCAAAAATTGGTTGGAGTTTACTCTAGATGTCGGACAATTGATGTCACTAACAAGTAACAACTCAGGGACAAGATACACAGTTTGTTTCCAGGCGTTTTACGATCTTCAATGTCCACTTGCGATTCGCTGCTATCTAAAACGGAGTACAAAGATTACATGATAAAATGTTACTATGAAATATATAGAATTTTTGAAAAGACAGATGACAGAAGAGCAACTGTAGCCAGCCGGACGGAACAGGCTAGCGGAAACATCCAGTGTTACCTACCGATAACCACTAAAGAAATAAAATATATAAAACGTTGAACTTGACTTGTATGGCAAACACAACAAGGACTTACGTTTAACGTTGATTAATAGATCGAACGAATGCCGAAAACAGGGTGTTATAGTGTTAACGAGGGTGTATTTACGTTTAGTTCTTAAACCTCTTCTTAAAATATTCGATGTTATTTATTTCTTCTTACATTAAACTTAATTATTTTATGTACCACATTATTTCTCCTACACTAACGACAAGAAAGTACGTAGAAGGAAAGAAATGTTGAATATAATGCACCAGCTTCACAAGTTGTATTTTAAACGGATATACTTAACAGATAATTTTCAGTTTAAGAGTTTAAATTCCTAGAAAAAAAGTTGCATCAGTGCTGTGAAGTAAGTGCTGTTGCAATTTAAGTGAAAACTAAATTGAAAGTTCTGATCAAAAAAGCCCTGTGATATAACTGTATTTATCACTATTAGGACTACTAGTAACAGGACACCCTTTTGGATCTAAAAGAGTCTTTGCTCCACCACTACATATAAAATTTTCTTGGTTGGACCACCAACACACACTGTGTAGTTGTTCGGAAACACAAGACGATGGCGAGAAGACAAAGTTTGGAAAAACGGTTGAAGAATCAGGAACATGAGAAACTCCTTCAGTAACAGTATTTGTTGATGAGTACGACAAAGAAATTGGCTGATTAAGAAACGAAGACGTTGTAAATTTCCCACAGAAGATCATTGCAAATTTTCACTAAATGTATTTTGTAGAAGTTTTGAAAACTGCGATTTTATTTTCAGTGGCTGAAAATATTAAAATAAGTTCAAAATTCGTATTGCAAGAACCACTCGTGATTCAAACATTTATTAGGATGAGCGCTGGAGAGAAGAGATTAATCTATGTGTAATTAATTAATTTTTTTTGTTCTGCAATATTGTAGCTCCCAATTTTGTATATGTGGTCTTCACGTAGAATCTTCTTCGAGGTTTTCCTTCAATGTAGGAGACTCGTTTTATTTTGTAGAAGCTGAAGCTCTAGGACATTTTAATTATTTTATTTTAATTAAATTAGTACTAGAAACTTCCCATTTATTTCACTGATTTTTTTTAAATAATGGTATGCGTAGGTAAAACAGTGTGCCTTTTAGTAATGCTAATTGATGAATGACGATATTGCATGCGTTGAGTAACTCAAGTTGAGTTGCGTACACGAAATGTATAGTAGTAGTAGTCGTAGTAGTAGTAGTAGGTAATCTAATCTCGTATTGTGTTCGTGTGTGTGTGAACTGTGTTGAGTGAGGTACTAGACGTTGGAAGTCAGCCTGAATGAGAAAGATACATACATCTGACTTAAAATATACGAAAATGACCACGCATGAAGAACATGAACAATGAACAGAAAGAGAGGAACATCAGACGTAGTCTGACAGCGTATAAGTTGGAGTTGGAACGTGCAAGAAACGTACAAAATGAAACGTTATTTTGCACCACGTTTTGATATCGTAAAATGTATTAACTCGTTCTCCCTCGTCATCATCCATTCCATCACCTTTTTCTTTTTTCCTAGTAATAATGCAACCCCCTCTTTTCGGTAGTGTGCATCTCTGTGTATGTAAATGCTGGCTGGTTGAGTAGTGAGCAGTAAAGTTCAGCCAGACAGAGTCACCATAATAGTATGTACAACAATGTACACTACAATATAATATGTAACATGTAACAGTAAGTAAGTAGTAAGTGTGTAAACAGTACAGATATTTTTCAACAAAAAAACTTCATTATCTTATCTTACTCCTGTCCTTCTACGTCAGTTGTATAGCAGAAAAATGAAATTGCAACGTGGTCACAGTCAACAGTACAAGGGCATCCTGGGACTCAACATTTTTTGTACAAAAATCTGGTGAGCTGCAGCTGCTGGGTGTATTTCAATAATGTGTGTGAAGTTTGTCTGTCTGGTTAAAACGAGTACGAAAATTACAACCCCTAGCAAACTTATCAAATTTTTTAATCATTTCGACGGTCGGAGTAATGACAAGGCAATGAGCCTATCCATGCCTTTGGGCTTAACATTTTATAAACTGCAATTTAATCAAAAATCCATGGATGCATTACACTTGTAAAATACTTATGTTACGGATTTTTTAATTTTCACATTGACAATACAACACAGGCTACTACAATTTTTGACTGCGTTGTTGCATTTATAACTTTTGTAAAATGCAACGTTACAAAATGTACAATTTCTCACATTTAAAAAATTATGCGATAAAAATGTCCCAAAAATTATCTCAGTAATAACTTCAATATCTAAAATATAAACTGAATTTAAAAAATAACATGTGATATCTACTGCCTACTACCTGTGGAATATTGGTAGTATATGGTAATGGACAAAGACGTGCATTAACATCAGACCGTTATCTGTTCCGTTGGTGGGCGACAAGTTTTCTATAAAGCTTTTATATTTTATCGTTGGTGAAAGTATATGCTGCAGGTTGTTTTTTACATCTGGGGTTATAAACGGCTATCGTTGCGAAGTTGGACCCCCTGTTTTTGTAAACTCACTTAACTAAACTACGTTTTTTATTCATTTCAGACAAACAGAATTATACATGATTCGGCATACATATACAAGATACGTCAACGAGGTTTAATGAATACTTATATATTATCATAGAGATACGTACTAATCAAACATGCGTAGCTGGTATAATCATTGTCTGTTCGTATGTCTGTCCATACGTTTACTTATAGCAAATCACACATACGTTGTGCCCAAGAATGTACACTGGTAATTACACACAACTACTATTTCCGGGTAAATTTATAATAAAACGATGTCAATGTTCCGGTAAAACCCCGAGGTGGCAATTATTTAGAATTAGAAAATAATGCCCTCCCTCAGTTGTCAGGCAAGCATGGTAAAAGTGCTTTCCAGCAGGCCAGGAAAGCATTTAAATATTTTTCATTATTTAATTACAATACATTTGTCACACTGTTCATTTCAATTTGCAATTTGATTTTTTTAAATATGGAGTTATACATGTTAATGATTGAGGAATCAAGATAAAAAATGTGCTATGCTCTTTCAGCTACATCTTCCTTCCGAGAACCTGTGAGCGGGTTTATTTTGCATAGGAAAAAGTACATACAAGTGGTATAAAAGTATTCTTCTGCATCTGCTACATACAACAACCGACCGGACAGTCAGCTTTTCAAGCTGACAATCTCAACTATTTCTTCTATTTACTATTTACTGTAAAGGAATGTAAATTAACTTGTATGTGTATGTGGGATTAGGAATCATTAGAACGTGGATGCGCAATTTAGACCAACATAACACAAACAAAACCCTTCATCAATTAGTGTAAATATTCTTGATATTGGCTTCAGACTTTTGGAGTAGTCAGTAGTGGAGCAACAAGATTGGAGATCCAAAATCTACTGCACTGCAAGCGAAAAAGGCAGCGTTGCATTGAGAGTATATACAGCAGTAGGAGTTTTAGAGAAAGGATCTTTTTTGGACGCCGTTAATACTGAAAAAAGTACACTGCGTCAAATGCTGACTGCTTGTTTTTGTCCAATAAAGCGCTTTACTTAGCTTTCTCAACTGTTTGTTCCATCGTCCTTCAGAATGTAAGTTTAAATATACATGATTTTGATCACTTCACAAAAAGTAAAGTATATATACCTTTTCGGCAAATTGCATAATTACACCTGATGGCGTTCTAAGTTTGTGATAAAATTGACACTACTAACCAATACATTTTAAAACTGAATGCATCTAGCAACAGCAAATATCAAATCGACACTAATAAATTTAGTGTCTACAGTCTACACAGTAGTCTAAATAACTACTTTTTTGTGATAATTTTTTGAATATTTTGATTAGTGGGAGTTAAGAGTAATTGTACGACAGAGGAAAACTAAAGGTGTCTAAGTACACCTTTGCTTTTTCGTTTCATATTCGAATCCTGTACTGTTGACTATTGACTGCCAAACATTTTGAGAAAGGACGTGTAAGGAATTTCTTATTCACATGCATAAATTTACATAAATAAGTGTACATAAATAATTGAATTATTTTTTAACGTTTTGTGTCACGTG
>JAHZNE010005318.1:0-62008 GCA_027744055.1 Callyntrura sp. NNG-2020
GACCAAATTTAAGAAGCAAATCTGGCCACGTAGTATTATTATGATATGGGAGAATATTTATTAAGGCGTGCTCACAGCACGTAGTAAGTTGGTGGTGTAGTATATAAAAATGTATTCGTGCAAATGATGATGATGATGATGATGTTGATGTGTGTGCTTTTAGAGGTTACACTTCTCTGTTTAGGGTTGCTCGCTTGCTGAGATTTGATTAGTTTGCAGTTTGTCGAAATAAAAATAAATTTTGACAGGAGGGGATAATGTAGGCAGATAAATATGTCGTATGGATGTTGCGGTAATTGACATGCTTTATCGATTCGGTCGTGCCAATAATAATTATGAATATTTATTCTAGTGAAAAAAATCATTTCTTCTGCTGTGTTTACAAATTAACGACATAATTGAGTTCCTTGTGGCGCGCTGATGAATGCAAACTTGAATATTAATGCGAGAGCACTATACAAACACACACACACAGAGACGATAATAATATGTGCAGAGATTCAGAATATATTTACCAATTTATCGTTTCATACTGATAGATAATAATGACAGCTTCTTGATTTTTACGTGTACATTTTTAGCCAGACCCAAATTATGTCGGTAAAGTTGAAGGAAATTCAAGGAGGCACAATAAACTGTTGATGCCTTTATAGTTCAGTAAAAATCTGTAAAAATGAATAATGATCGGCCACACAATGAGAACGCCTTGTGAACAAATTGATCATTAATTGAGAGAACTAGATGCGATGAAAACTTTATCCTTTCACTTAAAAGTATCTCCTCTTCTGGTTATGATTGCTGTAATTAGACATTTTGTTTTGTTATCTTACTGCGCGATGCGATCACTTGAGTTGGTAAACGAAGGCAAAAAAGAACTGAAGATATGGCTTATTGGTAATTAATGAGGGGAAAGGGTTGTATTATTATCGAGATGATGATAATTACCAACATTACACACTAATAAATATATATATTGGCATGTATTGGTATATTTACTCATTCATCGATTCATGTTTGTTGTAGTACGTGCATTGATATTGATACTTAAAAACTTGAAGTTCTTTCAGAATATAAGGCCAGCTCGCACACAAACACACGCACAGGCAGACACCCGTTTTGTAGCACAGGTTACACTTTACAGCCTGCGCAGCATAGATTTACTAATGATTGACTAAATATCGTTCTCTCATTGCAAAACGGATAATAAACCAGTCAAGAGAAATGAGACTAGAAGAAGTAAACTCGTAAACTCATAAATTCTATAAATGAGTTGGTATTGTTTATCGTGACTGTGACACAAAGCCAAGTAACTCCTTGTGCTGAAGGCACGTAAAATATATCCATATAATCATAATATCGAGTGGTGCTCTAGAGTGACCAGAAAGAATAATCTCTATCCTGTCACATCATTCCCTTTTTTATTTAATAAAAAATATTATTGTACTTAATAAGCGTGTAGGTACAGGCATTATTTACATAAGGAATTGAAGAGGTTATGGAGCTGCTGATGACTGACAACGGCGGAGAAGAAGAGGTGAGGTTATACTAGAATGGGACCTCGCTGTGTCTATTTCGTAGTAGAGCTTTGCAGGACAGGCACTCATTCACACAAGCTACACAACAGCATTGTTCCTTTTTTGTTGTGTGTACAAATTCGTACTAATGAATATGTATACAATTAAAATAAATATGACTGCGTACTTTATCTTCGCTTCTCTTGCAACACAATAATGATGTTGGAAAGGATCAGCAATAGCATAGTCAGCAGAGAGTGCACTGCACATAAAAAACACAAATATAGACAAACCGAAACGAATCCTATTATATGATTGAATAGTTTAAATTCTAATTATATAGCTGTAAAACACTCTCGTGAGAAATCAATTAGCCAAGGTAAAAGGAAAAAACAAAGAAGGAAATTGCCGTTTCGTACACAAATAATAGGCATCTTTCGGGGTACTGTGGTCTGTGCACTTTCGCAGGCACCATTCTCTTCGCTATTTTTATGAGTAATGAGTGAAGTGTGTCGACATAAAAATGAAATGTATTGATGTGCATACCTAAAACGTTCAGTTCGTGCCTACGAGTATACAGTACCGCTAAAAAATTTAAAAAGACTTCATTAAATTAGCCATTAACGTACATACTTACCTATTTACTCTGTTCAGTACAACCACCAACTTTTGCGCATTTTACTGCTAAGTTAAGGTATAAACTGAAATGCGTGGTGGTACAAGCTTTTTTCTGTAAAATTTAGAATTGATAGTTTTTAATCTTAATAAAAGTCAATCATTAGATAGAAAAGTTTGTTTAATTCAATCATGCATTGGGTATTACAATGGGGCTGCTGCTGCAGTGAGAAAGATTGTACCTGATTTGATATTCATGACAGATGAATTAGCAAGTATGATATTGAATTGATAAACACTAAAAAATGTACGTATGAGTACAGGTAAACACAATTTAAAGGAATGATATTGACAGTAATAACGATTGTGTGCGTGCACATAGATAGGGAGGAAGAGGAGGATGATCAGCAGTATGTGTATGTGTGTGTGGTGATAATAAATTCTCTCTTTGTAAATGAATGAAATGAAAAGTGTAAAAATGTTGGTAATTTAACACGCCATCATCAAGAGACCTCATGGTGCGTCTTAAGTATTGAAATTGAAAAGAACTTCTTTGACGAGCTGTTAATTCGTGAAAAATTGAAAATGATATTAAGTATGTAAAGAGACAAGGGTTTGTATCACACTAGATTCCAATTTAACGACCCAGTCAGCACCACCAGCACACACGCTCAACATTGTGCATTCACTTGTCAATGTGTAAGTGCTCCAAGAGTATTTTATGCCTTAATCGACATTTTTTCGCAAATTGACAAGAGGACAAGAAATTGAAAAATCTAATAGTTTATCACATTTAAGTACCTACATTTAAATCCATAAAAAGAAGGCTTCCTACACACTACACACTGCACTATGCACATTCACAAGAGAACACGGCATAGGTATTTGAGTCCACTTTGGTGTGTGTATGTCATTGAGAACATAATGGCTTATAAAATTACAGGGAAAATAATGAAATGAATGAAAAATGATAATTTATTTGTTAAATTACAACATATCAATTGCACATCTCTATAAAGAAAAAAACCTGATATATGTCTAGGTAAGCGTATTTATCATTTTTCGTGTGTTTAATTATGATGCCCATCGACCATCATCACCACCACTGCGACTGGCGTTGCTGGTGGTGGTGGTGTGTGCATTCTACAAATTCCAAGTTTTACCCGAGTGATATCACACCATCACTGCCACTTTGCCTTTTATGTGTGGCGTATGTACAAGATATTACAACAAAAGGTAGAGAAGAGTAGGATATCACACACAGTACAATGCCATACGTGCTTGACAAGCTCTTTAAAAAGCGTGTACGCTTCGCTCGGACTCAACTCCTCACAACAACAGCACACAATCATCCGTCTTCTTCTTTATTCATCTTTTCAACTTCTTTTCCTGATAATTCTTCACAATCTAAACCTGTCAAGAGCTACTTATGTTCATCTTATCGGTTAGCTCATGCCCAGTCATTCATCATTTTGGCTGCCCAAAAACGAACTCTCCTATTCAATATACTACTCGCAGCTAATCAAATAATGTTTCTTCTTAAGACTGTCTACTCCACATTCATATTCATAATAATTTGATAATGCAATTCATAATTCATACGTCTACATAATATGTCGGTATGTATACAACATTTCTTAACTTTATCAGTTTTCACGTAAGTAAACTAGGGTGTTACAGGAATGTGTTGGATTGGATGTAATGAGAATTTTCAGTAAGTGCACTTATTGTCAGTAATAACTTGAGGAGGAGGGAGAGAGAGAAAAAAAGGTAGAAAAAATTGAAAAGATAATCTTTCAAGATGAATCTGATTTTTTCGATAATCTGATCTCACAAATATTTTATTAACACGAAAAGAATGTTTGCCTTATTATGAGGAAGTTTTTACGTATTATATATGGCTGATGATTACGTAGTTTCAAGTGCGACTTTGTGCACTGCCCATATTGACGGGGCTCATGTTTGCTGCAAATTGAAATTAGTTTTTAAAGTGCATTTCTTTCTTTCTTCAAAATAAGTCTTGAAAGGTGAGTGGTCTCCCTCGCTTGTTTGCTCATTCCAAAAGTCAGCCCAGCAAAATGAGACTTTAAGTTTTTAAAGACTTTTTTATGATGTTGATACTGAAGAAAATGGACATACCATTTATTTTATTATTAAAATATAATGATTATAATGTGGATGGATGGATGGAAGGATATCTTTTGTGAAAATTGCTGTTTGACAAGTAGTCGTGTGATATTTAGATTGGGATTATTCGTGTGCATTTGGTGCAGTTACATGATTATATTTACGCGCGCACATTTGCATTTACATGATTTCATGCTGACGACGACGATACTAGTATCAGTACCTCACATATGTAGTGTATGAGAATGATTTTTTTCCCTCGTGTTAAAAATCAGTGTTGGTGGTACCTGGTGGTGTGATGATGAGCATGATTTCCTCAAGTTAGTTATTATGATAGGTCATCAAGGAAAAGATCCTAATTTGATGGGTGGATGGTGGATTACTGTATGATTATGCATATGATAATATTATAAAAATGGAGATTCTGTAATCCTTCTATCGTCTCATCCATCTCAGTTTTGATGTGGTTGCTGATATGTTGATTACTACATGAGGTCAACGATGGAGAATACTTGTTGTGTATGGAAAGACGTGAATGACGTTTAATAGCGTGTAGTGTAATCAAAAATCAAAACGTAAGACGAGAAAGACAAATGTGAGCGAGCATAAGTATGCCTGCATATTAGTATACTTGCTTGAATGATTAATTCGATTTCCTAAGGATCAGTGTCATATTATTATTTTTATTGTGGATTTAGGACGAAGATGGTTTTTATTCGTTTACTTATTTAGACCCACGTCATACTGCCATTTTAGCATCCTTGCACTTTCTTTTAAGGCTTTAGCTAATGCTTGTAATGGAACACTTACCATTAGTCTGAAAGGGTAGACAGATGAAGGCTAATTTTGAACGATAGATGACGATAAAAATGGGGGAATTTATGGAACTGCTTAACGGCTTTATATATACAGTTAGTTGACTTTGTTCCCTCTGAAAATCGAGATGCTGTGTTAGGAGGCATAGATGTATGTTTAGGGATGTCCACCCATAAATTAGTTAAAATAAAATGTTACTCTGTACTTGTTTGAACTTGGTAACACGTGTAAAATATGGTTATTTTTTTAATTCAGGGCCCCGCTCGCGTAGAATACGGAAGAAGGAGAAACCTGTCAGCGAACCAGAGGAAAAGAGACCGCGGACTGCATTCACCTCCGAACAGTTGTCGCGGCTGAAGCAAGAATTTGAAGAAAATCGGTATTTGACAGAGAAACGAAGACAGGATTTAGCTCAAGATTTGAAACTACATGAGAATCAGATCAAGATTTGGTTTCAGGTGAGGCACTAATTTGGGGTGTAACCTCCTATTATGTTTATCTTTTCCGTGATTTAATCCTCACTTTGAACAAAACAAATACAACTTATGTTTGTATTTGTCAATGACGCATGTCGCCCCATTGTATCATATTGTAATGGCAATCACTGCTTGCCCCCTATGCATTTCATGCATCTGTTTTCATATAATATAGTTAGCATACGCATTCATTTTGTAACATAATACTGAACCATAATTTTTTTTACATTTATTTTACAGAATAAGCGAGCCAAACTTAAAAAATCAAATGGGCAACGTAATGGGCTGGCCGTGCAACTTATGGCACAAGGTTTGTACAATCATTCAACTGTTCCAGTGGACGAGGACGATGAAATGCTTCTATAGCTTTAAAGTACATATACGTTGATCTGAAAATCTGGAAACTGCTTCCTTAGATAGCTTTACCTTTGTAAATAACTAACAACCGATAAAAGCAGAGAAAGAAGGAAGAGGAGAAACGCTCGTATTTCCCTAAGAGACAGCTTTAGCTTTAACAGTCTTCTCATACAGAGAGGGCAGGACACCATATTTCAGATGCATATGTGTATTCACCCCAAATTCAATAAATTTATTTCATATCATCAGCAGTATAGAAGCAAACGGGACTGATTTATAATTTTGCAACGAATATAGTTTGGAATCTAGCAAGATGTCTTTTTTAGACAATACAAAAAAGGGCCAGGTCTTAAAAAAATACGTGTTTCATCCGCTTGGTCACCCCACGTCACACAAACCAATGCCCAAAACACCGATAACGCAGAATTGATGCAATATTTACTAGTAGATGGCTTGAACAAATCAGGTTTGTAGCATTTTATCGCAGTAAAATAATATAGAAAAAAACACGCCATTGTTTCCTCCAGTCAAACCATAAAATCTCAAAAGGTATTTACGCGCAATCACAAATACTTGTTTATATTATTTTTAGAGTAGTCCAGTTTAAGCAGGATAAAGCGCTTAGTAAAGTAAGTAGTTAGTTAAATTATGAAATGTTGAACTACTTTTTAGACTAAAGTATTTTATGGTTCATCCAGTACCCGTCAATTTCTCTTGAAACGATGGGTGAAGAGTGAAGATGTACTTGTACATCTCAAACGAGTTTTACTCAATTTTCACTACAACAGTCAGCAGTGTAAATAAAAATTTCTTTATATCCCGGATGATGTATCGTAAAGTAGTGTTTCTACCTATGGCTGAAATAACCTTATCATATACAGGTAATTAAGAAATTCTTAACTTATTTTCAGTTAAATGCATAAATCAACCATTGTATAGTGTATATTGCATGTATGTAAAAATGGTGTGTACGTATGTTTACACGGGTAGATATGTTGCATAATGTTTATATATCTGTATATATGTAGCATAAAAATACCCCATAAAATCACGTAGAAGTACATAGTTCCTATCAATGATATTAGTGTAAAGTGTAGCATTCAATATGTCATAATAACTGTGAGTTATGTAAGTTATTTGTAAAATAGTAGAGTATAAATGTTGTCGTTATCTATACAGTTACTTGTACGAACGTAATTTTTCTTTAAACGCGAACAAAATTGCCGAGACTATAAAAATAGCCACAGCAGCGCAAAATGTATTTAGTTGATAGTGATCGATAAGTGAATAAATATTATATTTCTTCGAAGACAATTTTTGTGTTGGGAAAAGTTATCGATATACAACAATATAGCTTATTTAACGTAATATATATATATATATATATACATACACACACACTTAAATATTAAGCAAAAGTTGATTGTGTCTATACAAAGGTTAACCGAAAATAAAGAGAAAAAAGTTTGCTCTCTGTGTTTATTGTTGCTCTCGAAAAAAGGAAAATTTTTAATGGAGCAGTTTCTTTTATTCCTTTCATGAATTAATTTCAAGCATAATGGAAAATGAGCAGGTACATGGGTGGCAGCAGCAAAACTTTTGCAAGTGCTTCTGCCTATGTGTGTAATTTCATTTTATTTGCATACACGTTTTATTTTCAAGTTGATGTGCTCATGCATAATAAGTACGCATCGTTGACATTGCCTAAATTTCTAAATTACATGGATAGAGTAGCGTGGATGCTTTCATATAAACCTTGTCATTTATACTCTGCTTCTCTTCAATTTGGTGAAAAACTCAATTTTGGACAACCTTGCATTCCAATTTTGAACCAAACGCTTTTTCTGACCTTAATAGGCCACCAAGGCAAAAATGCAGGACACGTCACGGAATACGACGTAACATCTATAAATGAACTTTAAGGACAACTCTGGCAGAAAACTGTCATCACGTTTTGTTCATCTTTAAAGAATGTAAGTTTGTTGCAGTGAACGACTTTTCGGACCCCGAAAAAGCTAGTTTCATATTATGTATTAATACTAGAATGCTGAGTCGATATTGCCGGTTGGGTGTCTGTGTGACGTTGACAAATCTGTATAAAAAGATTTCGATTAAACATCACATCACCCGTCTATCGTCCCGAAATTCCCCAGTAATGAAGTCAAACAGAAAAAAGGGTTCCGTTCCATTTCAAGTCATTGCTTTCATGTATGCTTTTGCATTTCCCCAGATAATATAAAAGTTTGTCTGAAAATCCAAAAATCTAAATTACGCTATTCTTTCTCTCTTATTTCTCCGTTGTTTCAATATCTATTGTTTCTAAGTTTGTTGGTTCCTCCTCTGGAATATTATTATCATTACTATTATTATTACTACTACAGGGAGGGAATCATACTGTTATATACGTAAACATATAAACCTCCTGGTTAAAAAAACCAACCGTTTTATGCATGTCGTGGCAAGAGTAAATGCAATAAAACATCAAGAACATCACACTGATCGTCACATTCATGAAATTCCAGGCTGTCACCCAAGAGCCCCAAAAAATCGTAGTCATCATTATATGAGTCCTTCCCATCGCCCAGAACTGCCGTTGTTACTACGACTTTTTCGACCGGGTTCTTCTGGTTGGGGTTCTATTTTACACGGTAAACTGCTGTCCACGATATCTCTGACAAAAAGTTTGGCATCCTTTTATATACGAACCCACAGTGAGGGCTCTTGTCTGGTGAAAAATTACCTTTTCCCCAACATGCATTTACATGCACACGATGACGGTAAACATTCATATTATTATTATGTTATAGTAGCTGCACACACGCTTGCATGGTGTTTGTTTTCTTGCTTAAAAGTCTTCACGTTACAAAAGTCCCCAATCAGAACAATATTAACACATTTTCCATTTTCAGCCAGAATATTTACTGTTCCACTTTTGTGAGCAGCATTTTTAAGGATTCTCGTTTTAGCCCATCATGAGCAATTCATGTACACTTTTTCCAAGCTGTTTCCTGTTTCATCATTAAATTGAGAAATTTTGATGCGTATCAGACCTTAATCAGTAAAAATATAAAGTGATCCTCGTTAAACGAGGAAAGAATATAATCAAATGCTTATTACATGCGCACAAACTCACAGTTTTTCCACGATATTGGCAGACATAACAAGCAAGCAAGAAACGATCATGTAGAAAGAAGGCATTTCAGCAGAGAAAGCAATTCCAAGTGACAATGTGGTAAGCGAGGATAAAATGCGTCGTACGATAAATAGTGATTAATGTGATATGATGTATATATAGACTCTTCCTTTTAATAAATTAAAGTAATGTCATTTCTCAAGCAACTATACGCCACACACATATTGCAGTAAATGGTGTGTAGACCTTGAATTCAACTGCATGAATGAAAGCTGGAAAGGAAGCTGGTGCGAAGGGGAAAAGATGAAATGTTGTGATGAGACGTGGAAGAAGCTGAAACTGTGAAAACGTTGCGTTTGGCTGTATTATTCAGTCAATTATACGAATTTGATAATACATGCTTCTCAATCAATTTGACATGTTTCTTTTCACCCCCTTTAGCTTTGGCTTTCCCACTTATTCACAACGACGACGACGGCGGCGTCAATATCATTTTCAGTTCGATTGAAAGCTTTGATTTAATAAATAAAATAGATTTACTGATACACAACAGCAAATAAAAACGAAATATCTCAAATTGAATGGGAAAAGAAAAAGGAGAGAACGAGTTTAGCAGCAGCATAGTGGAGGTTGGTTTGTTAGTTTTGTTATTTTTATTGTTATTATTATCACTATCACCTAACAAAGTACCACCACGTATTGATCGGATATTTGATTTAATTTTGGTGATGGTGGCAATCTAACAGTCATTCATGGTGATGGTTAGGATTGCGCCGTCCTTATTATCAGCATAACAAAGTAACAACAGTCCACATTAACAACACAAAAACGGCAACAGAAAAAACTTCCAAAAGTACAGGTTACGTACAAACACACATCAAATCATAATCCCACCAACACAGTTTTGAAGATGAGAATGACGATGTGGATTACAATCTGAGTAATCGACTGCACCGAAAGAGAGGGTAGCTGAGGAGAGGAGCGAGAGAGAGGGACGGAGAAATGAAGTGAGGATCTGACATTTATTGTAGATATCTGATTAACTTAATGAGCTTGAAGTGGAAGAATGGTCAATTTAAAAAGATCAATGACCATGTTGACTTTTGACCTGAATTAGGCCAGGGGTACCTATCTGTATAGCGGCAGTTACACGCAGACTCACAATAAAAAAGCAAGTTGTGCGCGTATGTGTACTACCTATTTTATCAAGTTTTGATATACCTCACGTGTATATACGTTGATGCTGTTATTTGAAATGTTCAAAATAAGCAAACTTAAGTCATTTAATAAATAAAAAGGAAATAATCAGCGGCAGCAGCAGTTGTTTGATGATACACCAGCAAACGTATCTCTTCTTAACGATACACACATTCCGACCAATTTCAATTGATTACGGCAGTTATTACAGCGATGATGATGGCAATATTGTAGATATAAGTTAACAATAAGTTGTATTATTGAGTGAGCATTGACTTTGTGTGTGTGGTCAAGTCAAACAGAGTGCTTCATTACCAATTTAGCTCGTCAATGCAATTTCCTTTTTTCCTGATCACGGCCGATCGCAATAAAAAGCCGATTTTCACAAAGAAAGCAGGTGGAGTAGTTTCTAAATAAAGGGAAAATATCAAATCAGACTTTTTGCTAAGTAAAAGAGGTAAAAACTTGGCAATCGACATAGAATTATTCCTTTTTTCTTCGCTTTGTGAAGTACGCACAGAAAATCAGAAATTAAATCGGCGAGTCATTTAAGAAAAATCCAAAGTAGAAACAGTCGAGAGGGTTGATAAAAACCTGAGAGTCGTGTACGCGAGTTTTCAATTTATCATTGCCTCAATGTAAATCTGTATTGTTGAGATAAAAGTTGGTGTAACTATCAAAGGACAAGGAAGCGGCGGCGGCATCATCATCATTAAATCCGCAGAATCCGAGCGACTCTACGCATTCATGGTGCAGAAATATGATGCTCAAGAGTGGGATTTAATTGAATGACAGCCAGCGAGTGAAATAGAAGCTACTACGACGGAGAGGAGTCTCCTTTTTCACTACAACCGACATAATGGGCATTGTTGTATGCGTAAACATATCACTACAAGCACATAAACACGCTCTTCTACACACACATTGTTGTCATTTGTGCGGGGTGGGTAGACCTTCAAGGAGCATATACTGCGAAGAAGTGACTCGAAAGGCGATGCGGTAGGTTATCATTTATCAAATGAACAAGATTAAAGTAGCTGCAAAACATTAAAAGCATGTATTTTACATTAAGAACACTCCTGTTACGACAAATTAAGCATGCACCCCTTTTCCCACGGCTGATAATATATTAGTGATGATGATGATGATATTGCGATAGGGAGTAGTGGCATGCTATTGATGATATGGCCATGAGGCTGCTAACAATCAATTCATTAAAACCGCAGAGACATAGATGAACTTATACGGAAAGGTTTGCGATGGTGCGTCCGTAAAAATTGGACTGTGTGTAAAAAAACGCAGATTTAACAATCAATGAATTATAATATCCTGACATGTTGGCACATACGCTGGATTCTTCATTTTATGCCGTACTGTCGCATAAATGTAGATCTGCTCGCATAACCCATAATTCTGTCGGAAAATTCTATCCGTCTCCGAAAGTGTTACTCTAAAAGTACTGCTGCGTCTTCATATTAAACGTTTTGGATGTTCACGTCACGTCGAATTTTTATGTGATCCTTCCGCTACATATTTTCAAATCATCAATGCCTCTGCACTCTCTTTTGGTTTATGCAAAGCATGCGATTTTTATTAACGTCGTTCCTTCTTCGTTCGTATATAACAGGCTACAATATCTTCCCAAATATCTTTTGCTATTTCAATAAGAAATGGAGCCAGACAAAATTTTATCAACTAGACAGCACCGTCATAAAATACCTAAATCAAGTTGCTCTTTATTTAAACGAGAAGTCAGCATTTTTATAATTCTACAATTCGTCACATTTTTGCAGGATTCGCACTTCTTAACAATATAATATCATCTTTATACTTCTCCTAGTAGCGTACGTGCTATGCATACTTACAAAGATTATCAAATCGTTCTTTTCATTTTGCATGGCGTTCAAAATATGTACCCCGGTCCCAGAGTATATCATTGAGCCGCGAGCCTCCCCAAAAATGACATACTACGTGTAGCTCATCTCCCAAAAACTTTAATGATTTTACTGGCATAAGTACTAAAGGCAAGGAAGGAGTATCGGGTAAATAGCATTTTTTAAAGGACAATCATTAGTTTCTGTTGACGGTTTAACAACGCAATCTTAAGCATCCTCACAGGGTTTATCATCGCCGTGCATGATGATTCATATTATTATTATTATACTTAATAATGCAATATTGTCATTCTTCTTCATTCCAACAATCCATTGTCGGCCTCCTTTAACAAGCGTTAAATTACTCTCTGAGATTTTTTATGTTATTTCCATGTTATGTGCCATTTCACATTTTTGTCACTGTTAAATGCTTCTTAGTCATCCATCCATCCTCATCATCATCATATCATCATCATCCCCCAAAGAACATAACCACCACCACCGCCACGACGATAATGTACTTCAGTCAACTGGGTAGATACACTACTAATCTAGCAACAAGCAGAAAGCATACTTATCGGGGTAACAGTCCCTTCAACTTTTATTTAACCAAATAAAAAAATGAGCCATCATCATCTTGTTGTATCAAGTTGTTTGATAATGATAACAAGGGACACACACACAACACACACACCATCATCCCCAGCAAACGAAATCAATTGCCTGTGGAAAATACCAGAACCAACCTCAACTGGCTAAAAGATCATCCTCATCATCATCAACACATCGTGTGCATAAGCATATATTATGCTGCTATACATAGTATCGCATCACTCACCACTCTGTTACCGCCGCTGCACCACATCTCCACGTAATAATATAACAATCGTTGTTGTCGTTATCAATTGAGCCACACACAGGCAATGAGCGGCATTTACATACATACACACACAGGGATCACATTATCGTCATCATCGTCAACAACTAATCAGAAAAGGAGCTTTTTGTTGCATTTATTATTATGCAGATGCATACAAAATACGCTGTTCAGGAACAAGAATGGAAAAAACCGCAAAATAATACATCATACAGAAAACAACTTGTTTTTTATTCAGTTCTTTCTTTGAAAAATCATGAAACCTTGTTTGCATCACATTAAACCGTTCTCTTTTTTACAAGAAAAATAAAATACATAATATTACGCGAGCAGCAAAAAAGCGGAACTATCAAAATCACTTACGATCGTTTGATGATGACAAAGAAACAGCGACTGCGATACATAATCCCTTGCGTTTGTTGCCGATTTGTTGATCGTCGGGTACAATATCGGATTTCTGGTAAACACTTGGCCGCTAGTATTTGTACACGGTGTAAATCGTCGTTCGTGATATGATTGTACCCCAAAAAACCAATGTTATATGTAATACCTTCTACAAATCATCTTTTCGTTTTGTCCATCGTCGTAAATTGGGATCTCGTTTGCGTTCTGTCTTTCTATCTACTTCGTTTCCCCAGAGCTGAAGACACCATCGACCGAACCAATAAAATAGAAATAAGTTACGTTGTCGTCGGTTTTATGCATTGAAATTGTTATGTTTGTAATTTACGGTGATTTCTCTCTCTCTGGTTTTTATGGAAGTTTAAAAGGATTTTTTCCTCTTTTTTCTTCAAAAAGAAATTCAGAAAGTAATATTGTAATATTCTCAAGATTAGCATACAAACGAGAAGCATGAGCGGCCAATCTAGTCTTTAATGTAGACAAAAATCCGATTCAGAATTTCAGCAATAAAACAAAAAAATGCCGACTCTTTGGTGGCGACTCTCGGTTAAACCTTTTATCGATATGATGACGATACATAGACGATGTTGCTGATGAGAAAGAAAAATGATGTGCTTACTTTAAAAGAGAAGTAAAAGCGATATAAAAGTGACCAATAAGTTTCGTGTCCCATGTTCATATAAAACCATAAATAAGTGTAATGATCATGATGGTGGTGATGATGATTGTAATCTGTCTTGAGTTGTTGTGTTGTGTATGTTGGAGGTAGTGGTGGTGTTTTGTGTGGGGTCGGTAAATACATAACAAGTTCAATCATCGCTCACACACAAAAAAGTATTGTTATTGTTATTACCTGCTTCAAAGATGCCTATTATATACATACCTGGATCATTATTTGGCTTTGAACGTAATGGTTATTACCCTTTACTACTAAACACAGCAACAATAACCTGCATTATTAATAATACTCCGCAAACGTAACAAGAAACAACGTTACAAGCAGGAAAAGACCCCACCATATTTCTAGGTATGCATGCACACATAGGCCAAGAAATCGTTATTACAT
Source organism: Callyntrura sp. NNG-2020 (assembly GCA_027744055.1). Taxonomy (NCBI): domain Eukaryota; kingdom Metazoa; phylum Arthropoda; class Collembola; order Entomobryomorpha; family Paronellidae; genus Callyntrura; species Callyntrura sp. NNG-2020. Next base: position 14,455 of record JAHZNE010005318.1, read on the forward strand.
CGATGATTCGTTGTTTGTCATCTGTCACCATCCATCTTGTTCCATTCATGGTTTTATTACTGGGGAAGCAGCATGTATGCTAACTCGTATAAACGTCGTCGTATATGCATTTTTTGTGTACACAAATACCCTAATTGCCCTTTGCCTTATTATTGCATGTCAGGTAAACACACACGTTTACAATGCGCTTACGGGAAGTGATGAGTCATAAACTTGTCTGTAGGCAAACGATGGAAATGAATGGGGAAAAAGTTTTCCATACTTTAGCTCAAATCCGTACTCTTGTAAAACCTTACCTTATTTTATTTTACTACCATCGCTTCGTGTCGGTGTCGGTACACAGAGTGTAGACAAATACCTGTGTACTCTCTCGCTGATAGACTAGGTGTGTCTTAGATCCCAAATAAAACTTTCAGCCTTTTGTAGGTCCAATTTCCCTTCCAATTTCGTGCGCATAATTTTAGCAGAGGTAAATTGTAAGAATAATATAATATTTCAAAATCAACAATATAACATCGTTTAAAATACCAGGAAGCCATAAGATTTTATACCGTAAAATTGTAAAATTTATTTACTTAATACTGTATACATACTTCACGGCGGAAAATTTGTATACATTGAACTGTAATGGTGTGATTACCAAAACTGTGGGAAATTTTTGAAAAACAATTTATTGCATTCAAAAAATCCCCTGAAGTTTAATTTGTTAACTACAATATGTATAAAAGTACAATAAGGAAACTTTGAACTTTCACGTTTTTGTTACTTATTTCAATTTTTATTTTCCTTTATGTCCACGCGACATAACGTTGTAATATCTGTATTTTACAGAAAACTCAATAATTGCAAATTCTTTAACGGAACGGCACCACTTATTTTTTTCCCTTAATAATATCATTTTGTGCGATAAATCAGATTATTCTTGTTTGATCAAGATAGACATTCCTTCCCGAAGTGAATTACAATGTTCTTCCCCTATCATTCACAATCAGTTATATATTGTATACATGTTAACAAGTTTTATGTATACAAATGGCAAAAGAAGAAAGCAAAAACGATACAAGGGAACCTCCATTTAGGGTAGCTGTAACTGATACAATGTCAAAAAAATACAAAAATTTCATTGTGGGTCAAGGCAAGCAATTTCCGGTTTAAAAAAATTGAAAATGCTGCAAGGGGTTGATACACTAAATCATCAACAACGATTTTACAACCGTTAAAGTAATCATTACCGCTACCAAACCTTTTTTAATTTCCGACTGTTCATATACAAAAAAAATCAATCTTCTATCAACGGTTTTTAGACTGTTATTTATCTTGAATGCATAATTTGACGAAAATGGCTCTGCATTTGATGCCATCAGATAATTCCGTTAAAAGTACCAATAATATCGTTTTGTTTGTTCAGCAGAGTCCTAAATTTCCGTCAAAATTAATACTACTTTAAGTATACAGACAAGTTTATAATAGCTTATTAGCTTCCTCTGTCAATGCCTGCTGTGAGAAACCAAAAAAACCATGTTAAAACGTCAGATCGGTCGGATACAGTTTGTAAAAATTTATCACTGAAATTTTCTGCAATTATATTTATTATTTAAAATTATATACAAACCTTTCAGTTCATACAACACAAAAAGAGCTCACACGGAGCACTCCGTAACTCCGTACAATCTATACAAACCAGCATTGTTAATCATTTTGTTACATTGTTGAATGAATGTGTTCATTCCTGTCCCGAAACTTGCAGCAGGACCTCGCATTGCAATATCTGTGTATGTGATGAAAACTACGTATGAATATTAACAATTTCATATAATATGGTCCATCTCGGTGCAATTTATGATATCCGTTCGTGCACCAGTTTAGGATGAAAATATGTATATGGAAGTGGTGTAATGAGAGCCATTTTTATCGCCAAGTGCCAAAGTAAAGGATGCCTGCTTATCACGAGTCTTATTATAATTCAAAAGTTATTATTATAAACGAAAGGAAAAAGAAGACCGACTGGCTTCTGCTAGATCGATGATATTAACAATGACGCTCCAGCAGCATATAAAATGCATAAAATGGTGCATACATGCATACGAAAACAACTTATATTATATGCGTCTATCTATAGGTATCACCTATTTAAATTTGACTTGGTTCTTGAATGATCTTATAATAATCATTGTTTTCTGTTCTAGTAAAGCAGTGGTGGTAGCAGCAGGAGCATCACATCACCTTCATCATCATCATCATCATTATATATTTCACGTTAACAATTCAAGGCAGAAAATACAACGTGCCACGTTATTACTATTATTATAAGGACTGATACCGAAAGATACCTATCATTACATCATTGCATTGCGCGTACAATCCAATACTCATTTCCACTTTACCATTTTCAAGCCCCCACTCTACTACCGCTGCTGCTGATGCAAGCTCACTACTACTACCACTTACCTCACTTACTGTTCACTCACCGGTGTGTTCAGAGTCAGTTAGTGGTAAAGAGAGATAGATAGATGGATAGATAGAGAGCGGACCACACACGTTGCCACCGCAGATCATCCCGACACTCATTTGTCTGTCAGTGTGACACTAATACTTCGGCGAGTATCCACTCCGTCTTCACCTTTACCAAACTTTATTTTGATGGGCTTTGCATACTATGTAGATACAAAGGTACACGTACACAAAACTGTTCTTTCTCTCTCTCCCTGGCGTGTATTGACTTTTTCGCTGAGCTGTTTATTGTTGTTGCTTAATACCTTTTTATCCGGATTATCAGTCTATTTGGCTTGTTGCGACTATTTTTTACGCCAGGGCTTTTTTCGCTTTTATGATTATAATACACACTAGATGGATGGATAGATGAACAGATACGGATATATATGCATACATAAATAAATACTAAAACAAGAATAAGTTGATTCCAGTTTCGAAAAGAAGCTTGCTCATTTTAGTTACACAAGAATATGCGTCATTTTGTGTTATACATTTTTTAAAAGTTGACCACTTTTCCTCGTAAAAACAACTCACGTTGTTCCTTCTTTATTTTCCACCGCAAAACTCCTTTTCAGTAAGACTTATTTTTCTTACTCGTGGTGAGCTGAATGGGCCAACCGACGTTTTTGCTTCATGGCAATTTTTTTGGATATCACGTCGAATGAGTATAGTTCAATATGCAAAAGGGAAAGGTATATTCATCATTTAGAATGGTTTTTGAAACCGCATGCATGGCGGTGCATAAATAAAACTTTACAAGGGCAAGGTATGTGTAGGTATCCGTGAATTTATATAAATATCAAAACAGAGAGAAATCAAATAAGTGGTAAAATCTGAAGTAAGGAGGAGATATCAAGGCTACTACAATAATGCATAAGCTGATAGAGAGATAAATAACAAGAGAAATACAACATTACCTTAATACATTATTCTATCTCTTCTGACTGTGTGGTTCCAGCCAAGTCCAGTTCAGTATCCTCGCAAAAATTCCAGCAATGTTTTTATCTTGTTCATTTTTTCATACAAGCATGCTAAAAATGAGGAGGTTGTGCATGATGATGACTCGGAGCGAAATTTATAGCCCAACATGAGATATTATTGTAGGAGGTATCTGACGTGATAATGGCCGTGTGGACTGGGGACTGTTGGACATCGATAAAATTTTCTTCACTGCGGATTTCATTTTATTGTGTTTGCTTACATTTTGCACACTCAATATAAATGTTGGCGTATGTCATAATATATAGTAATATATCTATTTGCTACGACGTTCAACAGACATGCTATGCTTGAATACATTCGTGGATTGAATACATCTTTATATGATGTACCTCTCTACCAGGTTGCAAATCACTTTTATCGTCTTTACCAGGACGAAAAATCTACCTATATTTCATGTACTGGCGCAGTACATTTGATTAGCACTAATAAAATCTGGCGTTAACGCTCACTGTGTTACTGCATTCCTCCTTTAATTACTTATGACGATTCAATTTATTAATTTATTTTCCCCCAACAGAGTTTCACGGTGGTAGTTTATACGCTGCATTTCCTGAGGTGGCCATAATAACGTGCATAGACCGCGCAAAGCATTATCATTAGTTGGTGTGATCAACACATTTCCCCCAAAATTAAAAATTCATATGTATTCTGCTGTATTGGTTGATTGGTTCAACAGATTTTACACATTTATTAAAGAGCATGCGCTCAAAAAGTCAAGTGCAGGTGAAAGTTTTTATTTGTAAATCCTTTTTTACGAGAGCCTTTTGAATAAAAATGTGTAGTAAAAGCGTTCGTTATTACAAGTTTGCATCTGCTTATATTCTCGTCTCTGTGCTTTTCTGCCTTGTAGCCGAAATGCTTGATAATCAAGACGAATTTCGTTTAATTAACACCAACACTCAGCCCCATTTATTCGACGGTATTCTTGAGAAAGGAAAAGACTTAATCAAAAGCTGATTTGTCTGTTGTTGTTGTTGGGCAAAGTTGGGAAAAGTACGGCAGAGATAAGAACATTCTTTACAGGCATTCTATATAACAAACAAAGTAAATTTTTGCTGGCTTCAGTTTTTATATCATCTCCGCTAATAAAAGCAAATCCTTTTAGTTGGACTCATTTATTACAAAAATTAGTGATAATGGCTAGTTTTATGGCGATCGTAAAAGTTTCTTCAGCACGGCTGGCTTTTTATAGTGGTGTTGTCTCTTCACGTTTTGCTTGTTTCTCTCCCTCTCTCTCTCCCTCTTGACTCTTTCAAACTTGATTAACGAATTACAACCTTTTAAAGGAAAGATACAGTGTAGTGCGCGCGCGCACAAGCCGTAATTGAATCCCCTGATTGTATGCTCCAATGGTGAAATATACAACTATGTAAATGCAGTCAAATTTAAAATTTACTAATGAAATTATATGCCTACAAAGAACTATTAAATGCGTACATACATTATTACACACAATTATTATTTATAGGGATTCTCTCAGCTACAAAGAAACTGCTTAGATATATAGCAGCTCCCTGTATATATTGCTCATTTGTTCGCTATTAATTTTTCGTTCTCCTTTTTAGTTTGGCCCGCATTCATTATCGATAATATTTAAATATTGCTACTATATGCATACATCCATTCATAAGCCATACTATACACACGTGCTCAATTTTTCCAAATTGCTTGAAATTATTCTTGCTTAATTCAATCTGAAGTGATGCTGATCATGTTGATAATATACATAAAAGAGCACTATTAATCAGTCGACTCTCAATCAGTCATTTTGAAAGAAGGCAATAAACCACGAAAAAGTGCCATAAAACTTTTTTTCCTAATGAAAATCAAGTTAAAAGTAGAACAATAACACCACCAGCGCTTTGCCGCTGCAGCAGCAAAGCAACATGGAAAGCCAAATCTGTAACAAACGCAACATAACAGAATAAAAGCAGTGTTTTGCCCCCCCAGTACCATGATGTTTTCGTTATTACCTATCACACACAAACACACTCATACTTCTCTCTCGAACTAGAATTGCTGTGCAAACTTTTTTTCTCTCTACTTTTACAGCTGGTTGGTTAGTATACAAGAAAGCCTATCCGAAGTAATAATTGAGTATGAACACATTAAACCCTTTATTTTTGAAAGCTGAAAACACCCATCCCATCAGCTTCGTGCGTCGCCGGTCGACCAAGTACAGTCATCATTTTGTACAATAGGAGGATCAAGAACGGCATAACATGGCACTTGGAAGAAAAAAAATCATGGTGTTCAGAAAATGGGAATACGGGAAGTTCATGAGAAAAAATAGGCGTGATTCATACCATGCCATTTTTCCATTTCCAAATGACTATAAATTAACACACCAGCAAAGACTACTGGTGTATACTTTATTGTTTGTTGCTATTTATTACTATTATTGCTCAGCTTAAAAATCCGGCAGTGGTATAAAAAATGCATGCGGTATTATTGTAAGTAAACGGCAAATTCTTACGCTTCGAAGTGATTTCGTAATGTGTCAGGATGAGAATGATGATGATGAGTCAGAACTCAGAATAGGCGTAAAATCACAACAATGGGCAGGGTTCCGTTGCATAAAGTGAGAAGCGGTGACTAGAGAGAGAAAGACTGGAACGGAACGAACGCATCTTAAAAATCCGAAAATACATGCCTATTACAAGATTCCTATACATATTTTTTGAGAGTGCTGTTAAATGTTCCATTTTAGTGGTTTATTATGTATGTGCAATTTTTAACGCAAATGTGATGTTATTCAAATCAGAACATCTAGGAAGGCAGTTAAAAACTCTCACACTCATATTGGGCATGGTGTTTTTGAGTATTTATCCTTCTAATATCTCTAAATGCTTTAAGAATACAACTGTGTGATGACCAAATGCCATAATTTAAGACTAGTATTGCCCATGTCTAACTACAAACCGGAAGTAACAGCAATAATAAAAATGTTGTAAATTCCAATCGTAATTACAGGAGAATCAGGTGTACTTTGACTGGAAGCGTATTTTTGAGAGAAGTCTATTTTGCATGTGTGGGGTTAGGCTTCTATTTATATATGCTGGTAACTCAGTCGATGTTACTTTGGGAAAATAAATATTGCATCAATGTTATGTGAGGAACGGGTCAGACGTTTTTTCACATTTTCGTTGGTTCTTCGTAGCAAGCATGATTTTTTGAACTATGCCTAAATTACTAAATGGTGTTGCGGTTATAAGTGGACAAAGTTATTTATAGCACTAATAAAGAACTTGGTTGGTACAGTTGGTACCCACGCGCGGAAGCGTGCATGCAGCGTTACTTTCTTTTTATTTCCCACCAACAACACGAAAAACTTTTTCCGAAATGACTTTTTTGTTCGTCGTTCCTTGCAAATTTGTAAATCATTTAATAAAGCTATATAGCATGCAATTGAGCTGAAATCCAATATTATTTTTAGTTTTGACGCAACCATTTTATACGCGTATTGAAATATTTATAAACCCATAGCCAGTCTCCTTTTTCACTGCAATCCAATCAAATAAGTGTATCGAAATAGACGGCATGTTGCAAAAGGAGCAGATGTGAATTTAAAATGAAGCTAAATTAAAGTTTATTCATTCAAGCTACACAACGTAACAAATAACATGCAAGTTAAAAAGGCTCCACATGAAACGTACAAATCGACGGTCATTATTACCAAGAATAAGCAGCGTAAATATTTTTTCGTCATCTAGGATGGTATGAAACATTCATAACAAGTATTTTTAGACAACATGCGAAATGATTTTAACAAGGATTGCATGCTAGTAATAACTGAGTTAAAGGAGTTAATTACCTCCCACCTATTTCAACCCATCGGTATTTCCTATACGTAATCACCATCATCACAGACGCAGCTTTTTATTAGGTATCAGTCTATTATTACTTTTGAATACCGTAATGATTATATTTAAATGTGCCTGTTTCTAGTAAATCGTGGTGGTTTGGTGATATTAGAAGAACATTACGTACAACATATTTAGGTACACAGAAGCAGCGTTAAAACTTTTCCAACTTTCAGATTTAGAATACCATACATTTTGATGAATAGCGGTTTTAAATGCAATTTAAGCTTATGTATATATTTCTATTAAAATAACTGACGTTTTGATTTTGTTCAGAAAAATATTTATTTTTGTGTAGTATTTTAAAAATTGTGTATTAGTATTAGAAATGACAAGGTACTTATCCTTTATGCACCTAACTACCTACGTTTACACGCGAAAAACACACTGTTATGAACACTATCAGATAAAATCCGACTACAATAATCCAAACACCGGGGTATTGCCCTAAGCTAAAATAAATTCAGCACAAACAGTGACTCGTGCACTAAAATAAATAGAGTCACTTTTCTTGTCGAAGTACTATACGCATATATTAAGAAAAAAATGTAATCCGTTTTAAGAAGAAACTACCGAAAGCGTAGTTTAAACTGCGGTTTGAATTTAATCGGATTCGGATATGTACATTACTTGACAATCTATATCCATCCAATCCAGGTTTAAGGAAAGCCCTTTAAATAAAACTACACTAGTCCTTGGGGTTTTATGGTGACTACAGACAGACAGGCATATTTATCGCATAAACTACTTTCCTTATTTACATATTACCAGTAGTTAATAAAAATATTTCTTGCTATTATTTTCCCCGCATGTAAAAGAAACGCTTTAATTCTGTTTTTATCACCACGTCTTTTTTACTCTCCGTTTGTTAGTGCAAGCAGTGTGTAACGTAATAAACACAAATAGTCTACCCAAAGTGCGAATACTACCACAATGGTCTGTGCCGATCGGTAAAAGTTATTTTTCAGGGTAGTGCAGGTGGTAGGAATGCAATGTGAAATTAAAGCGTTATTTGGTTGACACGTAAGTTTTATGAGTGTGGTACAATATGCTTTTACAAGTTATTATGACATGCAGGTGAAGCAGCCGCATGTGTCATCGCCATCTTTAATTCTCTGTCGCCGCTGCTTACATACTGACTGACATGGTATAAAATAGGCGGTAATGTGTTGGAGCTCGGTGTTACATTACATATATTATGAAAAAAAGGAAGTAAAATTTATTGCGTGAAAAGGGTAACACTCTTTCTCATCTCCAGTGTATATCGTCGCCGTCATCATTATAGTTATCGATCATACTACTTCACAGGTATAACATACGAGGCGCTAAAATACTTTCCTAAAGAGTCATAGTCATAGTATTTTAAACGTAGGTGTAAGGTTTGGCGCATGATTGCTACCTTTGAAAAAGCTGGTTTCAGGGAGCCCAAGAGCTGTAATTATCAATGTGTGATTATAACACATGTAAAAAGGCACACCATAAAACTTCGTGCTCGTGTGCAGTGCACAACGACTTTTGTAAAAGATTTCTAGTTAATAAATAAACCTCGGTAGCCTTTGCCCTAAGCTCATTGAGCGTCGTGCAAACAACTAACCAAGCTAGGAAGTTGTCGTAATTGCTGCAGCTTAAACTAAATATTTCTTCGTAAACGATTCCAAAATTACTAGTTCCATATAGGGGTAGCATATTTTGATAGATAAGTTTGGATATACAGGATAATCTTATCGGTTCCATCGATCGAGGAAAGTCTGCCTGTCATCATTTACATTAATTTGCCGTCAGCAGGTTTTGTCCAAAATATTATTTAATAGTCCCGAGCCTTACATTTAACTTTGTAAACTAAAAATCGTAAGTGGGGCTCCATAAACTAGACAATTATGTAATGGGGCTAATTCGGTATTACACATATCTAGTTACATTTACAAAATGACAATTAAAAAAAATTACATTGAGTTTGGTTATATGAAAGAGATGACGGAGAAAAGAAAGCCCAAGCATCATTAAATTAATTCCTTAACTGAGACTATTGGCATTAGTGACGTCGGGGCGTGTTAAATATGCAGCAAACCTATGTTCTTTCCTACTGGAGAATCACGCGTCAGTTAATTTTGAGAATGGGAATACTCTGCTTCCACAGGATTGATTGACAAGCAGGAAAATAATGTACACAAGTTAAAAACAACAGGTGAATAAACAGTTTTAACTTTGCATATCTTCTTGCACAATCCCAAATTTTCCACCTCTGCTAAAGTACTTAATGAACATTTATTTTGTCTATCAATCTGTCATGTCAGATTCTTGCAACATCAACCCATTGATATTGTGATGTGTTTGTTTTACCTTTCCTGTACTGCTTATTAAATTGAAATAAATTTTACAGGATTATTATCCTGAAGCCTGCTAGAAAACAGGCAGATCTTCTACTAAGGATATCCGCACATATTAAAATGATAATCAAACGAGACAAATGATCCACTACAAGACATTCTGATAAGCAAAACACTAATGACGTAGCGTATGTATACATTTATGTCCTTGTGTTATTCTCTTCGCTTGATTACTGTAAAAGCTAACAAGCCGGCAAATTATATGCGCCTAATAATATGCTAATCGGGTAGTAAACAGAAGACACTTCTAGAAGATTGTAATTGGCAAATGTGTGTTTTGTTGAAGTACCACACGGACAGCTTCTCAATTGGCAGTTCAAATCTCATAAAATTAGGTAATGAATTCTTGGTAATTTTTTGCGTTTGCTAAATAGTTAAAAATGATAAAAAGATATTTGCACTGCTTTGTGTAATTACGGAGCAATAAAGTATTCTGTAACAATTTTTGCACTTGGATCTGATAGTTCTTTTGAACCAATTATTGTCATTGCCGTGTTAATATGGTTGCTTTTCTCCCTCACTGGCCACCACCACTAGTCACCACACACACACTTGCAGGTTACTTACTACTAGAAGGCAAAATGGAAAAAATCGTTTAACTTTTATTGTGAATGGAAAGATAATCCGATCTAAAAACACACGTAAAGTATTGGTGGTCTTATGTAAAGAACGACTGTGAACTTGAATTTGATAAGCCGGTATGAATAAAAATGTTAAATTGCTTATGGGAAAGAAGAGCATGTCAAATAGCTGCTAAACTCGTTTAAAAATCAATATTTTTTCGCACTCCCTTTTCTATCCCATTTTCTTCATTCTCGCATCCATAATAGTCTCATCACGCAGCATTGCCACATCATTGTTGCAATAAAAATGCATGGATTACACCTCTCCAACAATGCAGAATGCTGGCAGAGAGAGAGGGGTTCCTACCACAAATCAGACATTTATCAGATCAAACAAATGAAGCATAAAAAATTTTTATACATTTTCCTCTCCGATCCCATCCTCCATTTTCCCCCTTTTTTGAACGGTCGCATGATCATTTCAATAAACCATGATAATGTGTATGAAAATGCGCGCATGCAAGATATCTTTTCATTCAGCAACAGTAGCAGTAAAATGCAATTTCAATTTCATACGAATAATATACACAATGTAGCCACACTACTGTGAGTTATAAACAGACTGCCGAACAAAATGCAGTAGATGAATGTGTTGCCCTTTATTACTACACTGTTGCCTGTTTCGCTGTGCTCCATTCTACGCGTTACGTGCATTTAACTCCTTGTTCACTTTTTTTCTCTAACAGGTGACTAGACTGCGGTAGGTCGTATCAAGAAGCCGCTGAACATGGTAATTTACCTAACTAACTAGCTATTTAATCTCAATCAATGGAACGATGAGTTTTATATACATATCTATCTATTATACTTGTCTGGTATAAACATATGCTGTATACCTCCTCTTTTCCGAATGCAATATAAGAGTAGCCGTGTAGACACACACTCTATAATAATATTTATGTGTACATCATCATGATGATAATGCTTAATTTTTTTGCATGTTGTGCTGTGTGTTGACCACACCACACTACTACTACTGCAATTTACCACACACCAACAAACAATATTTTGCAAATATGATGAAGGGGCTTTTTCGCCGCTCTGGGCTACCACAGTTCACATCAGACACACAGCAAACATACCATTCGGCTGTACTTAACTTGCTTGTTATTAATGAACACGATGCTCCGGCTATTAATATAATGCTAATAATTTTTTTTGCAAAAATACACATTTTAGGAATGCAGCACTCTGCAGTTAAACACAATTAAGAAAGGAGCAAAAAAGAAAAAATAATTATGCATGCAACGTGCATGCAATTCCGTAACGTTTTCAGAGGAATTATTAGAATCCGTCCACCCGTCAGTTAAACATTTTTAGTGGTTGGTGAGAATGTTTAACCAGGGAAATTCAACTGCACATAAACCAGGCTCCACCGGCTACTGGTAAAATAGAGAGAAGGAGAATGGAATGTTATGCATTTTATTATCATATTATCATTATGACATGTGAATTCCATTTTTAAGCTCCGCATATGTTCCTTTTCTCAGTCGAGAGACGACGCTATAAATAATAAAAACAATTTTGCTTACATTGTAATCCATAAAACTAGTTCTTGCTCTTTTACTACTGCTGAGAAAGGTAATTTCTATCTCTGCCTCTCTTCTTTCCTTTTCTTGCCTCTCTGTCAGTTACATGTGTTGTACATCTCATAGCTTGCCAACATGGACGCGACATGACATTTTGCAAGAGTCAAAAGTTTTCTTGTTACCAGTATTATTGCCATTACTATTGACACTGCATTGTTATTATTAGTAGCATGTAATAGGCAGTCAAATTTTTGGAGTAACAGACGGTACGAAGAAAACATGTGAACGAGGAACGGCGTAGGGGGTAAAAGGGTAAATTAACAGGATAAACGATCTACCTAAGTTATGCTAATGAATGACCCGAACACGTTCCCGAATTTCAGTCGGGCGCATCCCTTTCTAACACGTCGTACATTTTTAATTTTATGCCACACACATCGATGCATACATTTATTTATACAGTCGTAGTTTATTTGTCGCTTCCACTTACAGAAATTAGCAAAATGTCAAAGGCTCTACTCAAATGTAATGAGTGAGGAGAACTCGAACAACGTAGCTAGTACGGAGGTGAAATTTGAAGAAACGAAGAATTTTCTGGAATGCATGCTGAATGTCAAGCAGAAAGAAGGAGAGATGAAAAATGGTCATAAAATTGAAAAGAGGGGAAAAGCTACATGTAAACAGGGAGAGGCTTACCCGCGCACATACATGCATATTGGAATAATCCCAATCCCTAAATTAGTGTGAAAAGTGAAGTGAGAGGACGGAATAATATTCTAAGAGTAGAATTTGTAACAAGAACAACATGTCATGACATAACACAATATTGCATCAAAGAGACAGAGAGAAGCGAGGGGAGAAAAAATCATTACGTGAGTTCATGAGAACGGCAACGAATGAATTGGATATGTAGGTATAAGCTCTCACCAACGTGGCACTGAATGTTTCTCGTAAAAAGACATTTGCGCCCAGTAAGTGTAAAAGAGCAAGTTGGAGAAGGGTGGCTCCTCACAGCTCAAAATAAGTAGCGTATGCTCCACCATATAGCTTGGCTACTGCCGATGATGGCATGTTGCTGCTGCTGCTGCTTTACTTGAGAAACCGATAAAAAATGTGACACAGACAAGACACCAATAACATTTACATTGCACCGCGATCACGACGATACTATGCACAAACACACACACACACAAGACAGTATTTACCGCCGAAGAAGAAAACGCTTCATTTGTCTGAGGCTTTTACTGCATGAATTGCATGATGTTACTCAATAGCAGCCGCACCGACCGTCGGTGCATACCGCACTCATGACCAACGTTATCCTCATATTCGGATACCATGTACCGTATCAAGTTTTTTTTACATATTGTCATCATCCTCCGCTTCTTACTTTTTCTGTAAAGATGGCTTTTTTTGTTTACTACGACAAAAATAGGGACACGAAATAAACGAAGTAGCAAGAAAAACGTGCTTTCGCATATAAGTGTCAGAATTAGAAGTAAAAACAAGCTAACCAACTCCCTGTAATTTTTAACTAGCAGGCGACAGAGAAGGCGACATATAAAAAGGGGGAAATCCTACTACGGAAGAAATGTGTGAGGAAGGAAAAAGGGGTACGCAGAAAAAGAATCTGTAACGACGGTGCTGCGATGCACACATTTTTACAAAAAATGCATCATGATGCTTAGAACGGCACATACACACAGACGACGATGACGACAGCGGAGCCGGAGAATTCAGGGAGTGAGTGTTAACTTCCCCTTAGCTAGCGTGTAATTTTCTGTCATCTTTATGCAATCCAAGCGTTCTCTCTGGCTGCCAAAGAAATTAAACAGTTCTCTTGTTGCTTTTTCCTCTAACGCCTTCTCTTATCACCCTTTCTGCTTATTTTAACATGCTGGCCTCAAACAGCTAATTATCACTTTATTTCAAAAAAGTACCGTTCCCCCTTCCACTAATAGTGCTAATCCTCTCGAGCTGCCTTCAATAATACACCAGAGTCCCTACGCGTAGTAATCTTTAACTGCGCCAAAGATTATGTATAATTTCACTCACCGCAATCCTACTGTTTGCTGGTTTGCTGCATCCACCCACACGGTAACTCGTTTTATTCAAGAAGGTGGCGGTGGTGGTGGTGCGACGATGGTGGTAGATCATGATTATTATTATGATGGTTAAAAGTGGTGGCATGAAATCCATTAATAAGATAAAACACGCTAGAAAAAGTCATTCATTCATCATCATGGATCACAATAATGTCATACTTTGACACGACAACGACTAGACTATATGCATGTAAAACATATTAACCATTCGTAATATAACAGTGTGGGTGTACAATATCTACTATCTACGAGCGCGTAACAGGGATCATTATGATTATGTAATGTTCTTTATAGTATTTTCATATATACGTATTGTATATATATATGCGCTGTAATTACACATGTCCATTTTAATCCATTTATTGACGGTCACTGACGCACAGCAGCAGCTTGCTTTCGTAGTTGGGGTTTGTGCCCGGTGCACGTCTTTGCTTTTTTCGTTTAGTCAAGTTCTAGCTAATATAAATATTATACACTCACTTAAAAAGCTTTTTTTCTGTAAGTTTTGTGATGATGGTGGTGATTATGATTATTATGATGAATCGCATGCAATGCCTAAATGCCACCTACGGAGATGGAGCATTTTTCTAAACTGGGTGCTGCTTGAGCACGATGTTCTTCTCCTCTCTCTCTCTCTCCTGTACTACTGGATATGAACGAAGGAGGTTTTTTACACACAAAACTCACTCCCGCTTCTCATAGAACGTTTTGTTATTTTCTTATAAGATTCTTTGTAGTAATCATAACAATAGATGTGTTACATTTTCCCATTGCATGGTTTTTCGCTGACCATTGCCCTGTCAGTGGCATTAGTACACAATTTTATCACATTTTCTGGCTTCACGTCATTGTTACTGGTGCCGAACTCTGGGTAGTGTGTAGACTGTTGAAAATGTGTATGAATATATAGGTGTACACGTTAAATTAGAGGACGAGAGTACACAGCTACCGCAGGTTCAACACCACGACTGCCACCGTGCCAGTAATTGGATTTCAGTTAAATGATATTATTAACGAACACTAGAAACTGTAAAAAGACGCCTTGTTTCTTATTCCTCTGCGATCCTACCTAGTTTATTTTATTATTTTATAGTCGATTGGAAAGTAATAAGTACTTGAAGTAGGCTGTTAGATGCATACTGAGCTAAAGAGCTTTCGTAAAAACTGTTATTTACCTACGTGCTCCCCAGTACGTGTACCAAACATTTTCATACAGACATCATCATCGCCCAAATTGCTTGGACGGCTCATAGTTGATAGTAGTGAAAAGCTCATTTTAGTTTCCTTTTATTTATTGAATGACTTTTTAAAATGACTGACGGCTTAGAGGACAATTTTGTTGTAAGTACATGCAAACCTACCTGTCTGTCTATGTGTGAGTACGAGTGTGTACGTAGATGTAATCTTGTGTGCGTGCGAGCAAGCAAGAATAAGTATTGTGGAAGAAGTCACTACCACCACCTCCACTTTTCTGTCTGACTCTTTTCGTCTTCATTAATTTTCCTTGTTTTGTTTCATGCGTGCTACATTACTTACTTGCTGGAGGACAAAGAAGTAAAAATGCTGTGAGCTTAGCCAGTTACTTTCACAGCGTAAACACATTTAAACGTAAATGTCTAACGTTATACGCACCTGTGTATATCTGTATTAAATTAGTCCTACTGGGTTTGTGTGGAATCAGAATGAACAAATATTACCTGTAAATACCGCCTAAGTTTGTAGTAACCAGATTGAAGATTGCATGCTCAATGGGTAACAATGGACGGACAAAGGAAACGCATATTAAGACACACACGAAAAATGAATATTACTTTTTAGAGCGGATGCATTATGTGACCATGTCTTTGTTAATAAGAAGGTAAAGCATTGTACCTTTATTGCTTTGATAGATTTTCTCAGACACAATCTTGATTTTAATTTAAATGAAATAACAAGTTGAGTGTACTTCTGAAAGCAGGCAGTCCTTTTTAGTTCCCGTTCATACAATGTGGTGGAAGTATGTGTTTACGGAAAATTTTTACTTGGCGCATTTCTTTAAGTTTGTAATGTCGACAAAATTAGGATTATGTTATAAAACATATTTGTAGGTACATTTTTAAACAAAAAATAACTTGGTCAATTTAGTTAACCGTAGAATATGATCAGTATGCTTGATTTATGCAAATTATAATTCACGATTCAACTCAGCATAATTCGGTTGCTGGAAGTTTGTAGGTTCTAATTAACTGTATGTGTGCCAAAATTGGCAGGTCTACACAAATACTAACGATGTGACTGTATACCGACAAATCGTTGCCGTTAAAAAAATAAATTAAATGTCATACGTTATGCATCATAGAAAGCAAATATCGAAAAGCGCTGTTACAATATGATTAAACATGATGAGTTGTTTAATATAATTATTGAAGCCCTCGTGTCTTCATTATGTCAAGTAATCAGAAACTTACGTTCCCACATTCATCTGAGTTTTAATAAAAATATTCAAATGCAGCACTTTATCAAACTTCATTTAATTCTGATACTCAGAGGCTTCTATTTATGTTTAGTCATCAATTACAAATGTATCTTTAAAATTCTCCAAAGGGTTGCGAACAAACAAAACAATATTAGATAACCAAAAGAGCTGGTCGTAAACAGCATTGGAATACTTCATACAGCCAATTTTGAGTGCAATCTGTATTTTTGTTTTTGCATAAAATATACGATGGAATCAGAACTGGTTTCTGACACTTGCTTATAAACCTTTCCTTTTACTGTGTCAAACAAAAACGCCTTTGAAGAGTTAATAAAAATAAAAGTATTTGATGATATACTTTCACTCTCTTCTCTAATGAACTATTATTGTTAATTAATGGCTCTTCGGCGACGGATGTATTCCTGAACATGTACTTCTACAGTTCTATTTTTATCCAGAACAGGACCATTGGAATGTCTATCTGTGTCTGAGTACCATGTACCGATGTTTTAAGTAAATAGTGAAATGCTTATTGTTGCATTTTTATGAAACAAAATGTTAGCCAAACAAAAACGCTCCTTATAAAGACTTCTCTTTCTGTAAACCAAAATCATTTGATCTTTCATATGAACATTCGAAATTTGAAATATATCGATAGTTTTTGTCATGAAAATCGCATAATATAGTTTAATATAGTTTTCAAATAATACACGTAGACTTTCACCATGAAATTGATAGCAGTGAACAATTAATGTACTACCCGAACCTTCCCCCTGCAAACACGTACTCTACACGCAACCTCAAAAAACCGCATAAAATTTGCGTTTATACTTGTCCGCCGGCTCTTTATAGAGATAAGTTCACCAAAATGAAAAAAATTTTACACCTCCTACTTTCGCTACCAACCATCCATCCACAGCAGTTAGGGTGATAGAGATATATATGCTATGTTCATAAATGTAACAAGTAAGAAACTTGCTCCCCGGAATATCACAGTTGAAACTACAAAACCGAGATATATGCTATACATGACACAAGTCTGAGATTATAAGGTTGAACGAATCGAATGGAACGCAAGTTGGAACAATAACCATCGTGTTGCAATAAAAATGAATTCATTTCTTTTTTGTGCAGGCGTTGTATGAAACGTTACAATATAATACCCACAAAAATTGTGAAGAAACGATTAACCGAAAAGCCACAGAGAAAACGGCAGAGTGCAAGTAAGTGTGTGTATTTAAGTATAAGAGAAAACAGCATAAAAGTACGTTTGTACGACATGAATATAAATGTTTCTGATAGGGTTACAACTGTAGCAGTTGGTTGGTCGTCGTATCGCACTCTACGAAACATTTTCATAAGGTCGATCGTCGTGCGTCTGCTTTTTCTGCTTACTGCTCTTGTGGTAAATAAGTTGGCAAGGTTTGGCTTGTCTAAACTTTTGTGGGCTGGCTCTGGCTCATGGAAAAAACTACATGCATGTAGTTAGGGCATGCTCTTGCTATCAGCTATCATGTTAAATTGTGATCAAGAAATGATATGCAAGCGTGATTAATGTCTTAATTGCTCTTTTTTGCATTGTTCTGGCGAGCAGAGACGAATGAGGTACTTTTACACCAAAGCCACGCTACTGTGGGGTGTAATAATGCAGCTGTGGAGTAGAGAGTTGCTGAAAGAACCGGAGGAGAGATAATCGGCCAATATGTATTCAGCTGTGCTTTTCTGCGCACATTAAATGTTCATAAAAAGCCAGTGATATTATGATTTTTGCGCACAGAATGTTATATAAATCAATGAAGGATGTAGTAAAAATCATCAAAACCAAGTATGCTAACAAGCTGTAAAGTAAAACAAGGCAATAATGGTACAATAATATTGATTGTTAAAAATCGCAATATTCCAGTATGGAAATGTAGCATCATTTGCTCAAACTTTATTTTATTACGAATAAAAATTTCTGCGTCTTCAATTATTAATTATTACATTTTATACAGATTAGGACATTGTATTCTACAATCCACTATAACAGCAGCAAGCATCATAACTCCATTTTGTTACAACACTACCTTACATTTACCTGTACTTACAAGACAGTTTGTTAATACTTCTAAGTACATAGAATAGTTTTTAAATAGTTAACTTTCCGTTTCACGACAATCATCGGGTAAGATTACGTAACCAATACAAGACTATCTGTACTACACATAAAAGGAAGGTTATATTACTCTACAAGTTTCTGATGAAAAGGTAAAAACGGTAAACCAAATCATACATAGTTTTTTTCCTTCGAATACTGTTGAACGTATCGCCGTATCGCATTATCGTGTAACAGAGGTAAAATATATTACTACTTAATATAATAGGAACATTACACTTCTGCCTTGTACAATAACAGCAAAATATGTACACACCAAAAACGTAGCTACTTACTATGTATATATTTGTATCTCGTCTTGATGTCCAGACGGGTGTAAAACATTGAAATGTTCAACTCGATATCATCGATATAATTTACACTTACAGACACAATTATATAAATTTTTCTTAGCTGAAACATACATGTAGTAATGCGAAATCAAACAACGGAAATATAAAAAACAGCTCATCTTCATTCTAAGTTTACCCATAATATATACGTGTGTACGCTTAAATGTACATTTTTGTTTACAAGTCCGACATTGCATCGTTCCTCCTGCTTACCTCTAGTTTTCCTTCAAAATACACACGGTGTAGTAATGTGTAATTGATGTTTAACTGTATGAAAGTATCCACAAGCTTAGCTTATCTCTTTAGAATTACTTTTTATATGTTACATAATATTCATTTTTTTATTTTCATGCTATATATGCAAGTTGACCAAATATTAGGGGAACATCATGTCATTTTGTTATCTTAATTTTAGAACAATGTGAGTGCAAGTGTAATCATGACTTCTATATGCTATGACTTTCTACAATGCGTTCTCTCTTCGGAGTGATAAACTTACATTATTGCAAGTATTTTAACAATCGTCATCGTCTTCATCAGAGTCGTCGTCGGGACCGCGGGGTGGTACCGTTGAGTGGTTGTACAATCCCTGGGCCATCAATTGCATAGCTAACCCACCTCGTGCTCCAGTGGACTTCTTCAGTTTGGCCCGTTTATTCTGCAGGAGTAGAAGAAATTTAAGGATGAATACTTCATTATGAAATCAGTTAACGAAGGAATCGGTTATTGGTGGAATGCTGCTTTATGACTATGCAAAGGAAATCAATGGATGTAAAGAATTTCACTCGAACACCAGTACGAGGTGGTTTCAGTTTAAATGTGCTTGTGTTTTAAAGTTGCATTTCAAATCTTTTTAGAAACTGATTGCTATAGCCTAAGAGTCTGTAAAGGAAATTAATTTTGTAGTACTGCTACATCATGTCATGGGATACACGTAGGTTTTAACAGAAAAAAATAGTTTAAGAAACAGAGAAAAAATAATGATTCTTAATTGTGCGACAGAGAGACAAAGTTTTAAAACTTCAACACGCGCTGTTAGGATTCTTTTTTTAATACTGCATGAGTCTTTTAATTAAATTCACTTCACGGCAACTGAGAAGCAAACACGAGGTACATGCTTGCTAATGGATTTCAACAAAAAGAAGTGCACACATGTAGTACAATAAAGTCTACGAACGTATCTACTGAAGGGTCCATTACGGAAATGTTGTCAAGAGAAAACTCAACCGCCTCCCTGCGCCAATGATAATCTTCTATATAACATTATCCGAATACATGTCGCAAAAATTTAAATAATAGCATGTCTCTGATTTTATGAAAATTAGTTAATTAGCAAATACGGATATATCATTGCTGTTACAGTCCCGTGAAACTTAGAAAATATTACCAAATGACTAGCCCTTGCTGCTACAGAACTATTGATGAATATTTTGCACATGGCATATCGAAAAAGCTTTTAAATAATCCACGTAAAACGTTTAAAGACAAATATAATTTTTCCACGTTGTAGTTACTGGCTGGGCCCATACTAAAAGTTATACGGCGAATAGTTTTATTTGTAATGTGAAAAAATTATCAGCGTATACCAGCACTTCCCCAAGCTGTATTAATTTAAACTTTGTACAGCGCAGCAAACTTAAAATAACTCCAGAAAGAAAAGTGTCTAATTTAAGGCCAAGCTTTAGTACCGTCCTCATCATCATCAACGGAGTAGTACATAGTCAAACAAGCAATAAGACACATTCCTGTTCCGTAGTGGTAGTACTTTTCGAGACGTAAAAGTAGATTACTAGCATGGAATTACCAACAAATAGCAATGCGTCTTTAACGTACCTAAATGAGAGGAAATGAATGTGATTATTAGTTCTGCTTTGCTGCTTCTTATTTTCCCTCTGAAAATAACAATCTTCACGTCAAGTAATTACTGATGTTTGAGAAGCTTCTTCACACTTCTCCGAAATAGTCGTCTTATTAGCTCCGTATATATCTCTATACACTTTAAACAATCCACTCTCCGCATAATATCATGTACACTCAAGTATACCCAGCTTTCCACCCAACATACTTTACATTGTGCCTGTGCTACTTACTTGGCTGACTTTCGTTGTATTTTTTAGAGCTGCGTGAGTTTGAATGAAACGTAATTAGACAATTCTTTCCGAAGAAGCAGAATGAGAAAATGAGAAGAAAAAAAAGAAATTCATTGAAATTCTTTTGTCTTTGTTTTGTTGCTACTTCTTCTTCTCGAGCAATTTGTCTCTTTTTATTACGTATCATCATTGTTTTTAATTTGTTTTTAGGAGAGAGAAGTCATAATATTACTACGTACACGCAAAGGATGAGAAACAAGACTCAACAGAGAAAGAGAAGGTACTTTTTTGTCATTTTTCATTCTCAAATGGGGGAATATATATGTAGTTGACAGAGGCATAATATTACGAGAGTACATAGCTAGATCATGTATCTTCCCTACTTTGCACTATTAGAAGTGAAACACCAGTTTTCTGTTAATATGGGGGTGTCACTTTTTTGTTAATTAATTTTAAACATCAACGAAAATAAGACAAAGCGTGAATAAATAAAAAACAATGAATTTAAGTTGGCAAACATTGTATTTTGTTGAAATAAAAACGTTTGCATGAACTAAAATGTCACAGGTCTCATTTAATTATTTTTTTTATTCCTGGGGGAGCTGGCTTGCTAAAAAAACGTTAAAGTATCAACCCGACAAACTGTCGACGGGGTGACCTAATAAACTACGCATTATGGTGTGGCACACAGGAAAAGGCAAAATGTCAATGCATTGAAAATTTGATAATGATGCCCCTGGCTCTTGGTGCAGCCGTTGTAATGCTTCTGTAAGAACAGCACTCGAAATAAGCAGAAAAGGGGGAAAGTGGAATTAGTGTAGTATATCGAGAGGAATAACTTGAATCATTTATCTTTGTCGCCTGTTGCACCCAAGATAAGTAATATTCAATATTAAAAGCATGTAAGTGTCATTTTCATTACTGTTGTCATCATGTTATTTTATGGCGTTTGTATACGTTCGTCGTCGTTGTCGTGAGTCCCCTCTTCGGCTGATCCCGTGTAGGGGGGAAAAAGTAGAAGGGAAAACATATAAAGAGAGGTTTTGCTGGGAGCATTACACGGTCTTTAACTAATAGCAATAATATTATTCTGCATTTGCAGTTTTATTTTCTACAACGACGGTTGACAACCGGGCCACACCACAAACAGAGGGAAAAAGGGAGAAATGAGAGTAGAACGGAGCAGTGGTACCACGAAATGTAACAAGACCGTTCCATGTCATATAAACATGATGTATTGATGTATGCAGCAAGTTATATGCGTGTAAGTCAGTGGATTGAAATGTAGACTGGTGGTGGTGGCACGATAAAAAATACGAAGGAGAGTATTGCAGTAATTTTAAATTCGGCTATTATTATTTTTATACAGGCCAATAATATTACTTACTGGAAGAAATACAACTGTACTACAACCCACAAGTACTATAATAATAATATTACTTTTGGCACCATTAGCAAATTGCAATATGTTGGTGAATGTACGAGTTTGATGTTCCACTTATTACATACAATGACTAGCTGAAGTGGAAAAATTGACTGTCCAAAGGATAAATTTATTTTATTGGTTGGACATATTATTTACAGTTGTAGTTCTAAGAATTCCAAAATATACCTTGTTTTTTTCCAATATACATAAAGTTGAAAGCAGCAACATTTTTTTGAAAATAAATCCGAAAACTGTACGTTTAGACTTGTTGTATAGGTTTGGGTGAAGGAACACTTTAAAAATATATGAATATTTGATTACATTTCTATGTATACTACGAATGTATGGCCCTGAGAAATGGCTCAATTCCCCTTTTAATGCGCTGTTATTGATGTTATGAATCTAATACGGGAGCGGAACCTCCTTCAAACTTGATAAAAGACTGAATTTAGAGACGTCGCCAGTATTAAAAATTAATCGTTTGAACAAATTTCTCTTTTAGCTTGATGGACAGCGGCAGCAGAATATTACGTTAGGATTATTATTGTAAAAAATAATTTGTAGGAATCAAGTTGAAGTAAATAGCTTTTCAAATCCTGCTGTAAATTGGTTGTTTTAAAGCGGGATTGTCCAAAAAACAAAAGTAAATGAGACATTACCGCTGTTATATTGAAACTTTGAGCAATTCAAAACTCTTCTGTTTTACATGACAGCACAGTGCGCAATGTACATTTTGCTTTGTGCATTTTTAATGCTACCCAAGTCAAATTTCAAGTTACTTTTTTAATCAACTTGTCGTTTGTCATTCTCATATAACTCACCAACAACGACTCTATGTAAAACATGATTTTTCCTCACGCCACATCACGCTCAACTATACGTAGGTACAGGCATTAAAAGAGCATTCGCATTTATATACTGCAACAACATTTTTTCCATTTAGCAAAATGCTCTGAAATATACAAGGAAATATACATTGTGAAATTACGATGTGGAGAATACCCTAAAAATATTTTCACTCTTGCTCAATTGAAATTGCTTACTTCCTGGATTTCCTCGGCTCTATTATGTCTGCTGTATAGAGGTAGATTACGTGAGCTGTCATAATACGTATGACCTAACAACAAGGCGAATGAAGTGACAATCATTTTAGTTGGTTTTTTCTTCATTTTGTCAACAACCTGTACAAATGTATAGTTTGATACACACATCTCAAATCGTTAAAGTTAATTATTTTTTCAGCTAGTAACGATTTCAACTGTCTGACTGTCCTCACAAAACGGTGTGTGTATGCACGAGCTTTCGGGCATTCTGTAATAGTAAGTAACACGCACGCTATATACTACAACGACGACAATGTGCAACGAACTATTGCATTTACACATACACACATTGAGTTGTGGACAATAACATGTATAGTCGTCATCGTCAACTGTCCTTGTCCACGTAGTTGAAAAAAAAACGTAACAAAAAATTCATTGTGCTTTGTGCTGCCTCTCTGAGGATGATGATGTGTGATATTTCTGTTTTCATGGAACACCACTGCTATTGCCTTGCGTGTTATGTCACTATTTCCCCGTAATATTTTCAACCACCTTTTGTTATCATTTTGTAATAAAAATCCGTAGGGACAATAGTGTCCTTCCAATTCCATTTATGTTTATCTTATTATGCTTGGCTACTCAACCACGCCACAGTTATCAGTCTTTTGTGTTATGAAAGCGGCAAGCATTTTATACGAGTTTATTTATTGGCTGACGTACATACTTCAGCATATTTCACATTTTTAAGAAAATGTGCACAGCAAATCACTTCTTCATGAAGACACGCACGCGGTAATTTTATAAATACAGTTTTTGTGTATGCTTTGCCTTCTCTGTTCATTGAAACAGCAGTCTTATTTTTTCCACACGTTCCTGCTTCTAGAAAATATGGCATTTTTCAGAGATCCCACCACTAAATGTATTCAAAGTTGATGGTTTTGCTCATCGAAATGGCTAATCAGATCAGTCGGGGTGATTTTGCCAGACAATCCAATTGGACAAGTTCATTGCAAGGTAGTGCAATTATATACTCGTCCTCGCATGGTAAAAATGGTAAGGCGTTGATGATTGTTGCAGTTTGTGGTATCAAGCGGCGTGTTGCTACAAACAAATGGCAGAAGAGTTAAACCAACCAAGCGACTCCAAAAACAAGGAGACCAATTAGCCAATTCGACGAAAAAGGATGTAGCATATAACTTATTAGTAAGTTTACGCGACTGTTGTGAGTATAGAGTACTACTCCATTTTACATGAATTCTTACCAGACACCAATTAGGGATACACTAGGTACACAATACATATTTTTGCCATTTTCACAATGCAACTTATTTGTGTGTACACGACTCCTAATTCGATTCATCCTCCGAAAAGCGTGTTCGTTGGTGAACATTTTCACAACAGTTCTGTCCATGTATTTGAGCTTGCTACTTAATTGGAAGGAAAAAAACGAACCATCACACGGTATAAAGGGACATAAATTTCAGAGACCAAGAAATATTAGACTTAAATCAACTGCCTGTCTCGCTTAGGTATATATAAAACAAGATGTTTTAATGCTGTATTCTCTGAGCTGCGAGGCGCATACAATAATATTCATGTTCATTCATACAGGCGTACTTCCAACATGCAGCAGTATAATTGAAAACTAATGCTGTTTTCAACAAAACGGATAACCACTCAACAATTTTATTAGCCTTGTTGCTAATTACGTGAACCTTGCCCTGGCATGGCGCTCCTCACTCAGGAATTATTTATCACTTATTCAACAACGCAACCAGAGAAGATGTGTGTAGTTAAAGAAAAAACTCTGTTTGTGCTGTAGCTCATTGAGTAATTTTTCAATTTACATTTAATAATAAGTAATTCGTTTTGTACCAAATGAGTCAGGTCTGTGATATCACATGTGGTACTCTTTGTCTGAGAGATGTCATTGTACTTGTGAGGACCCAATATATACCAGTTAATACCGCAGAAAAAGTATTTGCTTAAAATAAAACTTTTTGTACATTTTATAAGAGGCTGGCACAAAGATACTGTTGACGATACAATGGAAGTGATATTTCCAACTCAGTTTACCCCATGAGAAGGTTGGATTGGTTCATCTACAGCCACGCCATATATCTATTGTTTAGGGAAAGCATAGGTTCAAAAAGTTAAAAGTCGTACCGTATCACATCTATTAACGGCCGGGTCAGCGCATGGTACAAGAAAACAAATTTAGAAGACAGACTCCGTCAGCCCCATGCATGGTGTACCTAATGTGCAACCTGATAGTGCTGCTTTTTCGCCACGTTTAAACTAGCATCGACTCATCTCTGTGAGCTTGTTAAGAAGATGTAATCATTTATTATCGATTAAATCAAGGTGGCTTCCTAATAAATACTTATAAGCTACACACGCACACATCATAGTAGTACAACGTGTAATTGAATTTTATTTCTAGGCTGCAGTGGTTAAATCATCGGAACATCTTAGATATGCCTACTAATAAACAAGTTACACAACATTATACGTAAACACACACACACACACATACATCGGTATATATGCTCAACGTAGTAATAGTTATGGCGTGGCGTACGTAAAAGAATGTATAGGTATATGCATATGTATCTACGTTTAATTTTGTAACTCAGATTTTAACATTTTTATGAACTGCTACACAAAAGTGATTATTTACGTGGATCTGAAAAGTTTGACCATAAGATTATTTACCAAAGCCGGTGGCTCCGGATTTAATTATAGTTATTTAAAATACATAAGCTACTGTGTACATGAAATGAGCTATTGCTTTTATGCAGGAGATGATAATGAAAAACTGCGGGTACTTTGAAATACGGATACACCGCATATGTCGGTAAAACATGCATGATCGACTACAGACAACAAAGAATCAAATCAAAAGTCGGTGTTGATTACATGAGGTCGTTTCTACGAAGCAAAATTACTTTCATCCGAGTGATCAGTTCATTCCTAATTTTACAAATTTAAGAAGAGTAAATTAGAATGTTAAAATGGTAGAAATGGATACTTTGTGGAGATGTTGATTCATTTCTCTTAGAATTGTGTTTCTCTGCCAAATATACAAAAAAATTAGATGGAACGTGCAATTTTTGTTGGCACCAGAGACATTTAGAGAACTGTAGCAAATATACCTGGTAAAACTGTCAATTCTGTTTTGACGGTATTTATTTGGGTTTGGAATTTACGCCTTTTTATGTCCTTATCCTCCAGCACCCCGTCTGGCTAAATATGGGCTATACCTGTTACTTACAAATGATGACATTTGTCACACTACACATAGATAATTCATTTACTTTTGGTTACAATTCAATTGCAGTTAAGTCGTAATTGAAGGAGGTATACATGCATGCTACAATTCCACGCTGTCAATCATCATCATTTTTGTTACAACCCCCCATTCGACATTCTGGGAGAGCAATTATCACAATGCAAAATACACAGTGTTACGTACGTGGAAAATCACGAATTAATTATTGAAATGACGTATTTAACATCAAAATCGCGTTTCTTCATGCATTATATGCCTTCAAGGTAGGTGCCTTTACGTAGGTATACATGAAAGGTTCATGTGGAATGGCTCCTATGTGCCCGTTTATTTTTGCATCAAGCAATGTACACGAAATGCTTATTTCACCTATTTTAATTCAATTGAGATAGTAAGTGAAATGCAGAATAGAACTTAATATTTTGTCAAAGTTTATGTCAAAGGCCATATCAGTACCCCCTTCATTTTCATTTCCAGAATAGCATTGTCCAGTATCACTTTAATTTCCCAAAAGCTAATCTTGAAAACGTGTGTTGGTTTCCTTACACCTTGGGTAATTAAAAGGTGGACATGTGCATTTAAGGACTGCACACAGCAGTGTAGCAAATTTAAAGGGATGCGTGCAGTTGATAATAAGTTGCTTCCAATTGAAAACGCTGCATTGAAGGTTGCGCCGTAGGTTTACTTGACAGACAGCCGTGTCAACGTGACTATTACAAGGAGAGAATTTTAATATTTTCTTTCCTTACAAACCAATTATGCCATGCGATACCCGTAATAGACTAGTGACAATAATTGGGCTACAATATTATCGTTTATGTACATGTTTTCGAGGCACCTGGAATAATTCCCCTGGTTTACCCTAACACACACCAATCAGTAGTAGCTAAGCTTATGCGTAATGCTCATGTACCTTTGCAATATTAATTTCTATACGATGAGGTAGATGGTTTTTTACTGTTCAATAATTCATTCAAGAATGCGCATGCAGGTGTAATTTGATCCTCTTTTAAAAGTGAGTTGCAGGTTTTAGGATAGCAAAACACATGAAGTCATTATCCTCTCCTATCGTTTGTTCATGCAGCAAAAACGATAATTACACGTTGCAAAATCGAACCCAGCAAACCGTAATTTTAGAATACATCCAACATCCAATTTTAATGATGGACACGTAGCTTATTGAATACACGTTCGTAAAATTGCAGGTTCACAATAATGCAATTTCCATATATATCCAATCCATTTTATGCAGCTATTTTGAACAGTAAAAGTAATGTTGGGAAAAGCAAAGAGAACAATGATTTTTATTATAACTTTGTTATCATACGGCACTGCACGTGGTTACAAGTTCCAAATTTTCCTCATCTCTCTTCCCATCCTTCCTTCTATGTTTGTGTCCATACATCGTTTTTACATACAACTCCTCTTATCACGACAATTTTAAGAATATACCAATATTTAATATTTACAAAGGAAAAATCAAAAATAAAGGGAGTAAGCAGGTACGGGGAAAATGAGACACAGTCTAGTGTTGAAGGTTTAGCTTTGCTCAATATCATCGTTTTGCTCTCAGGTGCGTTATACATTCAGCAGGACAAAAAAGCCAAGGGTTCTGTCATGCTTTTGTTTCTAGTCAATTGGTTGAAAGAGTTGAGCGGAGGGTAACTTACTTCTTCCTAAAAAACAAACAAAAACAAAAAATCAACATTTATTAATAATCCATGGCATGAATAGGACAAATGTCCTGAGGAGGGTACTATTAATTAAAAAGACTTTAAATAAACTTATCAATAAATACAAACATACATAATTTTATACACAGAAAATATTTATGGAAAAAGCAATCAAAAGCAAAGATTTTGACCCCAGCTCATACTAGAGCCGTCATGCCATATACAACAAAATGCAATGCAACGTACAAAGTTTATTAAATCTGCATCACGTTTGACGTTCTTAGGTACATTTATTCTTACATGATGTTAGGGTAGGTCTCAGAAATTATCATCGTTTTAACAAAGAACAGCAAGAAGAAACTCACAACTGGTTTTTCTTTTTTGGCAGGCAGCAGGTTTAAGATTTAGGATGTCTCTATCAATTATTATGAGTCAATAAACTACCCCCTTCTATTAAAAAAGAAGTTGGGGTGTTTATTTAAATGTGTAAGTACGTAGCTATTAAATTGTGTATGTCACATGCAAAATTCACTTAATTAACTGAACGCAACGTATTGAGTATTTAATTTATTTAATACCAGTATATTATTACTTTGTAGCCAAAAATCTGAAAAACGTGTACAGACGAAATTAATTTTAGGGAATTCTGAGTAACGTATATTCTGCAACAACGGTATTGTCGACCTGATCCTGTTTCGTTGCACCAATGATGTTTAATACATACCTACACAGAAAAAACACAAAGGCGAAAGCTAGCGTTTTTTGTCTAGTGCCAATGTTATTATTATTGATGCATTACTTTCGCCTTTCTTAAACAATCATCATCTGAAAAATAAAATCTCAGACGCCGTGTTGTGTGTCCTTTAAATCGTATTAAGTAGGATTTCTCCCATTCACGAAAGCTATCATTTATACTGTACTGTAAGCAAGCTAATAATATCTCAATGTAGGTGGCAGCCAGCAATCACCATCATTAGAATAGCTGCTCGCCCTCTTTAATGCCCAGGTATAAGCGCGTTACAGCTATATAGCTTTTCTGTTTGTTAATGGTAAATACGTAATAATAATCATAATCAACATCATTATAGTGGTAATAATTAATACGTTAAAAAGGAGAAAAATGCCTAGATTTTTTATTCCATTATATTCAAGTGGGAAATACTTCATGGTGGCTTTATCCTTAAGTAATGTAATAATGGTAATGAGAGCGTCGGTGTATATGAAGATACAAAATGATACGTGTATCTCTTAGCACTAATATAATGGCATGAAGAAGAAGAAGAAGATGATGATGATGTTGAAATGATGATGCAAGTGAGCAAGCATGCGTGCTAGTAGTCTACATCACCTAAATAGGTAGTAAAAAAGATTTTTTTTTTATTTGAATGTACCTACGCACAACGGTGGTCCTCTTGAAAAACACACAAGAAACAAATATTCAACACATTCAGCTGGATATTAAAAAGTTGGAAAATTAATTAGAGGAAAAATCTTGGTATTTTTAAAGGCATTGTTGCGGTAATTGTTATATAATATGAAAGAGACAGGGATGCTAACCACACTAGCACTACTACCACCAACACAGAAACAGGCAGTCAATACCACACACAATTCTTGGTTTGTTTGTACAGCAAGAAGGAGTCAATATCCATATTAAAAAAGGATTAACATGTACAAACCCGCACAACTCGACCGGCTCTATCTCTAACAGCATTGGCGATCACAGGGAACAGACTTGAAGTCAAGTGAGTAAAAAAAGAGAGGGAGTTTAGCTTGACGAAATGAATAGAGTGAGTCAGCTGAAGAGGAGAGGCCCCAAGGGGATCATCATGCTGGTAATCAAGACTCACAACGAAAAATCTTTCAATGCTGAAAAAAACGTTTGCTACTTCATTCTTGTCCGGAATAGCTTCATTCCCGTCATCATCATATTGCAAACTTGATTGTGATCGTCAAAATATACCTATCACCTCCTATCTATACCCAAGCATCTTTTAAGTACATCATCATGAAGTAAAATGGAATGGTACACAAGTGCGTGGGCTAGTTTCGGTACGGGTGACGGGTACTTTGTGTCATGCACAGGTTTCGTATTACTGCATGTATTGGACACAATAGAAGAGTTGAAGGCAGGGCGAAGGAAGAGCAAGCTGTATACGTGGTGTATGGTGTATCCGTATCATTCATTTCATCAAAAACGGTGGTGGGAAGAAGACGATACGGTTTGAGAGGGAGGTATAGCACGACTTAATTTTTCACAAATGAAACATTATCACCGAGCCACACACACCGCCACACAAGCACCTGCTTTCGAGGAGCACAATAAAAGAAGGAAATTTGATCGTTCATTTTAACAAACAGCAGCGCCAGCGCCTCCACAAACACGTAAATAAATGCGTATTGTTCGTGGATGTATTAATTTTCTGCCGTTTTCAGGGAGGTCCGCTGGGTCATCAACTAATCACTGGCTTGATGAATCCCATGCAATAGGAAAGCAACTTGGTATATAGTGAATGGATAAAAAAAGCTGCCAAATAGATAAACGCAGTGTTACTTATACTCAACTCCAGTCCATGTGTTTTTCTATACATTCTCTAGATCAGACTTGCTTTTAATGCTTGCTTGCCTTCTTCCTCACAGAACACTTTGATATTTAAGACGTATCAAATTACCGTACGAAAAAATGTCCTAATAAGGAAACCATAATATTAAATCATGGTTTCAGGGGGATCATCGTGTATCTTTAAGATGAAGACGATACTTCCCCTAATGGTGGCAATCTGTCAAGCTAGTGGCGATACAAAAGGCTTAACAAACGACACGGACACGATATGATATGTGTACACAAAAGCCATCTCATCAAAATGCCTAGTAGCCAAAAATGAAATTTGTGTGAGGAAAAAAGACGCTGACGACAACGACAATGACCAAAGTAGCAAAAGAAAACATGCTCTCTGGGTTTTCAATCCAATTAATCTTCTTTTTCCTCTTTGTGCTCCTATCTACTTTATTAAATAAGTATAGGCATGTTTATATTACCTGGAAGCAAGTCAGTCCTGGCTCTTCTGTTGTGGCACGCAAGGTGCATTTTTATTTTACAAAAATAAACAGTAATAATGAGGAGACGACAGGAAGCAGATCCGACAAACAATGGAGTACATGCCTTTTATGATGACTCTATGAGACTCTGAATAAAATTATCAGTGCGCTTGTTATACTGTAAGCCGATGGATAAGTAGATGTAATCAGACAAAGGGTTTAAAATATATTTACGGAAACACTTGGAGAATCCCTAATGGGGGCACCGAGACAAACTAAAAATAGCCGTCCGTCAGCAACTCATCATGACTCAATAAGCTTCAATTACAACACGTTAGCTTTTCCACCAAAACGACTCAATTTAATGAGATGTGAATGCTATTATTTATATCGTACCAACCTTATAATAATTTATATATTTTCAACGCTTCAATGAAATTTTGGAGCCGGTCAGACGCGCCTACAAGTAGGGCACAACAAACCGTCACACACAGCGCTTGTGGCTGAAGTAATGTCATCTCTCTCCAAACATAAATGGTTAAAATAATGAATTTACGTCTCCTGTGAGTGAGCACGTCAAAAGTACATCAATTTCGTCAACGTTCCATCCTGTTACAGGTAAAGATTTTTTTCCAGCACACGGAACGGAATCAAGCTCTCTGAGACGGTTACCCTGTCGTGCTTAAAACTCTAGATGGTGCCTAACATGCGTGGTTCAATCAAACTGTACATAAACTATTATTTCATCGCCATAAATGATTTACGAAAGGAATCGTAAGCCTAAATATATACAACATGGTAAATTTTTTGTTTGTTGATTTAAAGGATTTGGGTAAATTGGGGTGATGACGATATTAACGAATTCAGACAGGTGGATTTAAAACAATACCACTGATAAATGTGGTAATGAGGGGTAATGGTAATGGTAATTCGGGATTTTAAGAGCATGTTGGGCTTCTAATATGCTACATGATTGTATGGATGGATCGATGGAAAGGGTGGATGAGGTAGTAGTAGCAGAGCAGCTTGCTTTATATACGATATAACTCGTGTCGTCAATGTTTGGATTATATTAAAAAGCAACCTACCAGCAGTAGTTGTATTTCCTTGTTTGCTTATAATAATAATACAAAAACACGTACCTCTCCCTTTCTTGTAGAGCTGTTGCTCT
The DNA here is from genome assembly GCA_027744055.1 of Callyntrura sp. NNG-2020. Taxonomy (NCBI): domain Eukaryota; kingdom Metazoa; phylum Arthropoda; class Collembola; order Entomobryomorpha; family Paronellidae; genus Callyntrura; species Callyntrura sp. NNG-2020. The sequence continues at coordinate 47,130 of JAHZNE010005318.1, forward strand.
TCGTGTTTTATAACTTTTCAACTGACTCTTTAAAATAAAGGAAGAACCTCCCTAGTTGATATCTGTATCAAGTGTCAAGTCAAATTCAAGTTAATTTTTTACGAGTCACTAATTTCTTGTCGTGTTGTTGAAGCCAACAGCAGCGTCGCTTCGCTTTGCAGGCGGGCTACGGACATTCATGCGGACATATGAGGGTTGGTTGAATTACACTCACAATATACACTACCCCAAATCTCAAAATGACAGACGCGCAAGACATTCATTTATTATGCTATCAACTCTGTGAGGATTTTGAAAGGTTACCAACAAAAAACGTACGTGTCAACTCAACTCTATCTGTCTCAACCGTAGGGTCTACGTTCAAAGCCTGTTTCTATTTTCATTTTTTATGATTTATAAAAAGATTCTATTGTAATCAATCTCTAAAAGACACAGTGTGTTTCAAAAGTTAGTATATTTCTTGGTTTTATCTCGGGACCGTATTCAATCAAGAAATCATCCACTTATGACTGTCGTCTTCATCGTACTCATCAATCGCCATCTTCAAAAAATGTTTCAAAAGTTGGTATATTTCTTGGTTTTATCTCGGGACCGTATTCAATCAAGAAATCATCCACTTATGACTGTCGTCTTCATCGTACTCATCAATCGCCATCTTCAAAAAATATATTAAAAAGGACATGGAAAAGTCATTTCAGTTTATCAAGATTTTTATTGCCAGAGAGAATTTTAAATCTGAAGAAATCATTCATTCGTGCACTGCATTATGTCAGGGGAGAAGGCAGTTGTAATCAAATAAGCCTTTTATAATCTCTGTGAGAGAACGACAAACAAAAAGGATTACATTTTCATATTCCATTATATGTCATATCCATTTTTTTCTGATATATACTCCCTCGAAACTCAAACAAAACCAAACCAAGCAGACATACACATGCACACACATGTACAAGCTTACTGACTGACGATGAGAAGAAATAATAAAACGACATGTGGAATTGAGGCAATTTTCAAACAGATTTTTTCAAATAATTTGTTATCAAAAAGATTTATCCCCTTTCATTTTGAACGTTTGTGTAGACATTCCTTACCAAAAACTTTGTCATTGTGATAATTTCGCGGTCTGTCAAACTCGTGCCTCCAAATGTCACCTTTGCAGCCCACCCACATCAATGCATGCTGTGAAAATATGTTCGTCTACGACAGTTGAACTTTTTACTTTTGGAGCTTTCAGGGGTTCAACGGCATTGTTTAATACGCGCATAACAGGATAAAATGCTTTCCCTTTTCATTCCAGAGTCATAAAAATATTATGTACTTTGAGAGGAAGGATGGTCATGCAATAATTTTATTTTTTAAAATCATTTCTGATCCTTAATTTTCTTTCATTTTCCCTTCTACATCTAATTTAGAACGCCAGCAAAGTTTATATAAAATAATACGCTCCACACATATACACAGGAAATTCCTCATCCAATTTAGGCTTCGCACGTACCACTTAAAGTTTACACACTCACATTTTTATTGACTTGATCCATAAATAAAACGATCATCGTCATCATCATCATCAGCAGCAGCCTTCGTGATTGTTATTATCCTGTAAGACTGATTATATTTATGCCAGAGGCAAAGGCAAATATAAAAAATCACTCTCAGGCCTTCCAAACAATATTCAATGATGATGAGCTGTGCTGTTTTATTGCCTCCGGAACACTTCAATTATTGGTCTAATGAAAACTGTCATCAGCGACACTTACGACACATGAAATTATGCGAGAGGTTAGTAAACGTGCATACGCTGCATATATACACCGTATGAGCATACAAGTTCACGTAAATAATGTAAATTTTAGGTATTGGGTTTTCAAACATTTTGTTTGACTCTTGACTTTTGCCATTAAAGAAAACAAGACAAGATAAAAACGGCAACTCTTGAGTTAATTTAGGTAAATAAAGCAAACTGGTTCATAACAAAATATGCTTGCTTGTTTAAAAAGATTATTGAAAGTGTAAGGAAAGAACACTAAACATTTAAGGGAAGGTATACGCTATAATAAATATAAAAAATATTTTTGAGTGAAGGTTGATAGGGTACGAACGGTGATTTCACGTTGTTAACTGCTTTCTTAGGACCGAGGCGAATGAACCAGGCAGAACGGTACGAAAGATTAAAAACATGACCCGAAAATCCTTTTTTGTTATACACGTTTTTGTATAAGGGTCTATTTTGGGTTGAGATGAACGACTTTTTCGTGAATGCATCTATGCAAGTGTGGAAGTCTTTCAATCGAGGTATTCTTTAGCAGACATGTAGATCTAAATTAAATTTCGGATTTTATTCTTTAAGGATCCTACCTCAATATTTATGAACAACGTTTACTTTAGAGGTAGTGGTAGTTGTCAATTGTATGCTGCTACACTCCATTTCGGGTAGACAGTATCTTAGTTGGAAAATTTTGTTGTAATGCTTTTGAAAGGTTGCTCCACCAAAACCATATGTATATACAACCTTAGAATTAGAAAGTTCCACCCAACTACTGTTTATTTGTAGTTTGTAGATATTTTATTTTGACTAGCAAAAATTGTAAATCCGTATAACATATCGTTGGGTGGACAAAAGGCAAACGTAAATTGCTGTCCCAACCCAATCGCATCCCAAAAGAGTGCGGATTTTAAAATGAAAAGCTGAAAACTCGAAATTGCATGTCGTTCAAAAATAATATGTAGAGAATATATATTCAAATGTATCATTAGGTGGAGGTTGCAAAATATCTTAAATAAACGTAGGTATACTTTACAAATATTCATTCAGCCTCCGTTTAAACACCACTCCAATAATAAATGCGTGCATAAAAAGATGGTATTTTAAAATAAGTACTGGAGTAGATCGACAAGCAATCAATGCTTTAGGCTACTTATTATCCTTCAAAGAAAAACAAGATGACAACTATATTAAGATAGACAAAAGGCCATTTTTGCAGTCCTGTGAACATGCTGTTACCGTCAGCATTCAACATTTTACCAGTAATTACGTGTATAATGCCACACACATATAAAACGACGGTGGTTGAAAGTGGAAACGCACATAATCAAATAGCACCACCACCAACCACTACACCATCAAATACGCGCCCATATGGACTTTACCCATGCCACGCAAACATTCACCGTATCATCATCGTATTATTAAAAGCATTCCGAATTTTAATAGATATGTCTTGTCTAATTTTTTTTCTTCTTGGGAGATTATCGCCTCTTTCATGCAATAATAACAGGTTTTTTCGCCAACAGCAGCAACAGCACACATTGCATGAAGGAAAACGCCAAATATCGCTCTCAATTTTAAGAAAAACTCTGAATTTACTCGACACATTCGCCAATGATGAATGCACGCGTAACATTTTGCTTTGTTTTGCGTGGGTTTATTCTAAACATATTAGACACACATGAGATATGTCGACATGTATTATTTTTGTTACTGACACAGCACCATCATCATTCACTGGACACTCGCACACCAATATCACCAACAATACTGCTGACTTTGCAGATATAAATCTACAAAGCCGAAATACACACACAGCCTTCCTCCTCCTCCCTTTTCGCGCTTTCCCATTAATGGTATCCACACGTAAAATGGAATAAAAAACATTTGCCTTTTTTAGCATAAAAATGAAAACGATAAGCAATGCACTGCACCATGTATATACATGCCCGTGTAGAGTACGGATACATCTCCCTCTAAATTATCCGTTTATCTGCAGCCGGCCTATAATAGTGTAATGCGACGTAATGCTACCAAGAATCCCTAATAAACGACTGTTCTCATGATAAACATCGCATCACACGTTATACTTCTGTGACTTCAATTATCCACTATTCTGCAAACTGTGGTAATGGCAAAGAAGGTAGAAACAACAAGAAAAAACATTTAACTCTTTTTTCGTGAATAGAAGGAGAATGGCTTTTGATTATTAAAACGTCTTTGTTATTATTATTAAATTATTAAAACTGTCGAACAGACAAGTGCATATATATATACACACACACATAACTACGCGCTGCTGGATAGGTATTTAATGCATGCACATAATATTTCATCCTTCACCTCCTTCTTTTATTGTTGTGCTCGGTGGTTCACTCAATCTTCTTTGGGAAAGACCGGACTACTAACCACCACTTTTGTTTGTCTGTGAGTGTTCTAATATGTATTTACGAACGTGTGTGTCTACTCCAAGGTCCTCTCTAACGTGTATGCATGCATATATGGTGAATTTGGTGAATAATATGCACAGCTTAATAAACAGGTAAATGAAAATGACTATATTACTTGATGCACCACCACCGGGTCGATGATGATTATTGCGATTGTAGAAATAAATAACATTTTATGCAACGTTTGTCTGNCTATATTACTTGATGCACCACCACCGGGTCGATGATGATTATTGCGATTGTAGAAATAAATAACATTTTATGCAACGTTTGTCTGCCTACGTGTAGAAAGGAGTAGAGTAAGTGAGTATTTATGTAATTTTTTAACTAAACCGATCCTTCTCCCAGTATTTTCCTCTCTCTCTCCTTTCGCTCTCTCGGGGTGTAATCTTATCCTGTATAAGAGAACAGCACTCTACAGAACTGTTTTTATTTTTTGACGAAGAGTTAACTCAAGTGAGTTTGATGTGTGCAGATGTACATATATTAAAAAATATGTACACACAGAGTATTTAGTCATGTATTAATGTTTGTTAAGTAAGCAACTAGGCAGCATGTTCTTTTCTCTTGTAATATTCTAATCTGCTGCTGCCGTTGTTGTGTTGTTTGTATGTGATGTTGTGACGTGCATGGAATGTCTCTATTAAGGAGAAGCCACACAAGTTGAAATGGTTGCGGTTGACGGCCAGGTCAGCGGGATCTGAGGACCCCCCATACAATGATCCACCTTGTCTGCCCATTGCCCACGTTTTTATTATTCCAGCAAAAAACACACACACACACCATCGGACCTGAAACCACTACCACACTTCGCTTATATTTTAATAACAACCAGGCTTATTTCACTGGGAGATACACATACATAAAAAGCGTATCACATATACACTACTTGTTCTTGATGCCGTTTGCTGTTCTCCTGTCGGAGTTATTCTCACTGTATTTTGCAGACCTCTCTTCTGCTCCTGTTGAATGATTCTTAATAAAAATATCTCCATTATCTCGTAACTCAAAGCCTTATAGAAAACGAGAGACGTCAAAAGACAGAGTGATGTAGTATATACTTGTACTTACTTGTATTATTTACTTTATAAAAATTGTAATAAATCTGCTTTTATGCCAAAAAAAACTTTTTTCGTTGTGGTTAGCCATTTACCTTGCCATTCTTGCTGAACTGAACTGGACTTGGCAGATTACAATTTACTACACACACAGATTTAGTAATACTTTTACTTCATGCTCGGTATCGTCAGAATTATCATCATCGGCAGCAGCAGGGGCATGATCATGATGTAAGAGATTCACTTTTTATACCTTTTTTCTTTTTTTCCCTTTTGCTCTTTTCATCAGTCCGGCAGGAGAGGAGCAGAAGCCACACAGTAGTGGGGTTGTTTTAAACCTTGTACTTATCGTTTGATATACTTTTACTTAAGAATAATAATCATATCATAATAACGCTATATCGTTTATCATCTCTCTCTCTCTCTCAACTACGGTAATACATTAGAGTCAACATTTTTACTGGTGTATTGAGTCATCATACCGGCATGCGTGGCAGGAAAAATCTCATTTATTATGTATGCGCATTTCTCAACATTTCAAACGTTTGAAGAAACAGGTATGTTTGTGCCGTGTGCTTTTGATTGGGCTTGATTTCTAGCATTGAAGGGCGGTTGGATCTTCCCTACCGAAGAAATATGTTCAAGTAGTAGGCAATTTTTCCGGAACACTGATGCAAAATTCTAGTGAATTTTAAAAAAACCGACACACCTCACAATGCAAATGGATATGCTACACGGTTAATGGAAAATTTAATAAGTTTCCTTTATCTAGGTTGAGGTACTTGAACTTGTTGTTAAAAGATGTGAAATGTTACATGGTATTTTATTCTGTGCCTAAATAATATCCTGGCGTTATCCTTTTGTCTTCACGCTTTTAGGAAACTCTAGTCCCCACATCATCATTTCAAGATGTTGATTACCTGGTCTGACCTGGCCTGACCACTGCATAAGTGTGCTTTTCAACCGTGAAGCAATATCTCAATTTTCTCCTCTGCTCAACATAGCTCCTGTTCCTTTGTATCAAGAAGGGAATTTATGTAGATATGCGTGATACCATCTGTGCAGATAGTAGTAAGTATAAATCGTTCTATTAGATTGGGTAAACCTATTCTAGAAGAAAGTAGCTCAATTTAGCAAACCAAGACGTCTGGATGTAATGCCTATCTATTCACATGCAAGTATGTACATAAACATGACGCTCACGCCACCGAAATAAAAACGCTCATCTTTCATTCCGATTTCCTTAAAATATTCCTGTTTTCACTTTATTACGGCTGCGGCGGCAGTATTTGATAGCCTTTGAAGCACTAAAGTCTTCAAATCAAATCATTCGAGTTTAATAGATGGATAATTTTTGTGGCAAGCGATTTCATCTTATTTTATAGTCATTGCAAAACAGCAGGACTGCACAAGAAGTAATAAATGGTTGCGTGTACATATTGCTGCAGAGACGCGATGCGATGGCCGTTGCATTATGTATGGAAAGGAAGATCACGCATAATGCGATGTGATGGTGCGTACTTGTGTACCTGTTAGAAAAATGAATAATGGGTTCAGTGTTGTACCAACTTAATCTCAAGTGTAGAAAACGATGTGATGGGATATATAAATTACCGGTGAAACAGAAGCCATTCGTCTTTAAGACAATGAAGATACTTATTGCAGAAGGGATGCTTATAACATATTTTTCATCACACAAATCATCGCCATTCTATGTAGCTGGAGTGGAATTTATGTATTCATAAAGCGCAAATTCGGCAACCTAATTAGTCTTTCACAAATCTCACCGATACTGAAAATTTTTATGTACGACCAACATAAAAAATTGTCTACATTCACCTTAAATCTGCTCACACTGTAGTTACGTTAGATGACTGGATTCGTTAACAAATTGATATAAAAATTGCATTAATGTTGCTTGCAAATTATGGCATTCTCCTTTGAAACCTGCAGCTATGAAAAAATCCTCTCTAACTGTATTACATTAACATATTTCTCATTTAACAACTTAATCAGACGTGATGCAATCAACAGTTTCCTTATAAAAAGAAGCAACCTACAGATGAAATGTGCAAATTTGTTTGAATTTTGTAGTGGCCAATGGATAGTCCCTTCTGGAATTGAATGCAAAGTGATTATACGCGATGTAATTATCAATCTAACATTTGAATCGTTAACTTAAAACACGTGTACGAAAAAAAAAGCTTTTAGCTAGGTACGTACACACATGTAGGTAACTCAACATATTTATTTCTCTGATACGCGAGGAAATGTCCACCTTTCCTTTTTAAAAATGTTGCAAAGAACAGATCGCATGTGTATATATCCGAGCGACAGATTGTGTGTTCCTTTGCAGCAAGATTACGGTGAAGCATTAACTAATTAAATGTTGTTACCGGAGGCTAGCAAATGCATAACATTACTTTAGAAAGCCAATAATTAAAATCCCATACTTGCTAATTTTTGTTCACGAAACAATAAAAAAACTGGTACTAGACTCGACCTCATACAATAAATATGCTCAGCAAGTGATCTTTGGTAATAACCATTTTCTTGCAATTATCAGATGTCCTTACTACTACTACAAGAAACATTAATTAAAATGCGAACATCACGTCATTTCTTGATCATCGCCCCATCAGTTTAACCCTTCCTAAATACAATATGACCTCCCATAATATTCAATTAAAAGAGCATCATATCAAGCGTGCAAATTCCTCTTATCTACATATGGGGACGAACATGCTCGATCTGCCGGGAGTCTGCTATTTTACAAAGGTATACAAACGGGTGCACGCAAAAATAAAAAAAAATAATAGGATTGCAATGCTAATAATTCGATGCTGCTAGAAAATTGTGCGATGGGAAAAGGATACTACTGCTGCATGTTGTGTGCTGAATGCGAGTATGTACACGAGCGAGGCAAGGGAAATACCCGCACCCCAAAAGAGTAAAAAAAGATGACTGTGGGAGCAAAACAAGGACAGAAAAAGTCAGTTACACTTTACCTACCGCGAACAGAAAGATGACTTAGAGAGCAAGTACCGCTTTAAAAGCAAAATAAGTAGACACAAAAAGTTCAGAATCGGAAACGATAAGCCGCATCGTAATCATCATCATCGTCATCATCAAAATTCCCATTACATTTAATATGAACCTACTCATTGAATTAAGTACATACCCACTAATGGTTTGCCCAAGTTAGACTTGCACACACCAAAACACGCATGAATTGATAAATGGTTGGTCAGACTTATTACTCCATGACTCCGTAGTAGACCAACTCCATATTGTAAAGTTTGAAGGTGCACCGTGCATTTACTCTATACCTCCATCGTGGCAAAGGGAAAACCACGTAGACCGAACCGGACATTTCCGTATATTACTTCATTAATTCAAGTAATAATAACAACAGCTTGACAGACGGACAGGACGGACGCTGCTCGATGAAAACAGATGACGGTTGTTCCAGTTGAAGTATAAAAATTCAAAAACGTAAGAGCCAGTGTGCTTGTACCGGTGAAATTGATCATCATGTTCTGCCAATGGCATGGATCCCCACTTTTTTCATTCATTTAATGTTGTGCAATGGATAGTTATAAAATATGCAAGGACCAAGTGAAAAACATACTTAAGGAGGTAATTTAGAATCCTAAATTATACTGTATCCAGCCCAGACAATGTTTTTAGCTGCTTCAGCATTACCTCAAGTTGCAAGTCTTGCAAAATTTTGGGAGTTGAACGTCTTATGCGGCAATCCGCAACTAATATACCTACCGCCTACTCAAGTGCACGCCTTTCTCACCCAGTTGTGAAAATTTGCATAGGAATAAAAGCCATATTAATTATACGGCTTAACAAGGGCTTCCGCCTAAATGAAGCCACTGATAATAATTACTAATTACTGGTGTGCCAAATTCAGTACATCCTTTCCCGCATGCACATTCCACATTCTTCATTCGTGCAATATTTTTGCAGCTTCATTTGCCACATTGTCGTTTCACTTGAGAAGATAAAAGTAGCGCAGAGAAAGAAAAAAAAATTCCGCTTCATTATTTATAGACTTGGTCAGTGATTATAGCTTAACGTGACAGCAATGACACAGGTCAGTTACAAATTTTTCCGATTTTTTTCCAATAAAATTATATTGCACGCTCCACCTGGTAGATGCTAACTTGAAAGAAGATATATTCAATAAATTAATCTGCTACTTCCTACGCAATTGCACTCATACAAAAGTCAACGTTTTTGAACTAATGGTTAATAGTTGTCGTATACCATATAACAGGTATACCTGTGACCCATTCTCATCAACATTATTATTACCGTCATCATCAACCTTACGATTGTGTGGTATAAGACGAGCCATGAAGTTGTAAAGTTGTAATAGAAGTGGCAATAGCGTGTGTGTGGTCTGCGCTCTCTCTCTCTCTCTCGCTGGGTTCTATTCCAATCCAGTAGTGCAGCACAACTTCATGTATCAAAATGTAATCCAGTAGTTCAATATACTACTTGTAATATAAAAAAATACTCTACGTACGCATACTTGATGTGATATGATACAATGCAATACATATTGTAAAGAACCAGGTATATAAACAGACATACAAGTTTCAAGTACATAATAAATATGACGGGAATAATAATAACATCAGCAGAAGCAACATAGTCGATAGACAATAATAATTTCTCATGCATTCTTGTCCCTTTTAAGTTCATCAATAACAAAAACTCTTCTGGAGTAAAAATGTGAAAAGAATGTAATCCTCAAACGTGGAAGATAAAGAATTAAGCCAGACAAACAGCTGAATGGAATCCTTAAAATCATAAATGCAAACAACATCTTCCTTATCCAACCGGGCTGTTTTCTTACTTTATATCTTATTTTTTCCATTTATAAAAAACTACGAGCAAACCCACTACCACTGCATTACAACCTACCACACGACATGCTGTGCACCACAATAAACAAGCTTTCATCAACATGTACCTACGCTACTTTTGCCACAATTGCATACCAAATACGTACGCAATATATTAGTTATATTATAAGTACGCATTTTCTCATGTTAAGTCAACTCTCCGGATTAAGATGGCTTTTGCAAAAATTTGACAGTATAAAAAGCAGGTTCATATAGACGTAAAAAAATCTTCCGCTTAATATAGTAATAATTTAAAGTTAGTGGAAAGACAAGAAATTTGCATAAGTATTTATTTCTCTTCATTAAATTATGTATTGCTTGTACATTTGTGTGTAAAAAACCACTCTGAAATGAAAGTGTAGCCCTCCTCCTGTCAACCTACTTGAGTAACAAGGAGCGAAAAATAAATCTAAATGGGGCTGCATACTTACGACTACTTACCGCGAGCGTCCGACCACCACCGGACAGTAAAAAAGAGACTGTTCGTGATCATTCATAATCAAGAGTCACTATACTCATAGGATGATGATGACGATGAGTCGGTCACTTTACTTTGCACCAGCACTATGTACTGGACCCCTCGTCCTCTCATCTTGGTCGGTCGGTATCATGTTTGTCAATGCTGTCAATCGAGTAATCACATTAAAACTTGTATAATGAAACATTTTAATGACTTCACTCAAGAAAGACATAGGCTGTGACTGTGTGTGTTGCCAGTTGTTGTTGTTGTTGATCGTGGCGGTATAGCGGTCCTTTTAACGTAATTTTCAATCAGTGAAAGACAATTATTTTTGTGGTGATGATGTGTTATGTAACAAGGAAAAAAGTTGATCTATATCTTATTCTCATGAAGGTCCATTTAGAAACTTCCTCTGACAGGAAAAAGGAATAAAAATCAATGACACATACATATACAGCAAAGGATGCTCCTTTTCCGCCCGATTGCCGGATCATTGATATACGTATGACTGGTATGACATCGGAAAAAAGGCACACCACAATACACATGTGGCAAATGTGCGACCACGATCGAATTTATGGACCGATTGGCATTGATTGGAGTCGAGAGGATTTCAGTTGTGAAAAAAATGAGGAAAAATAGTGAGTTTTAAGGTTTTGATTATTTCTGTTCTACGCGGAGGCTGAATTTATGAGGAGTTGAGATACACCAGAAAAATCCTTCTTTGGGACAATGAAAAGACAGTTCGTTACTACGCCAGAGTGTCTTGAGACTTGTCACGTAATAATGCATGTCTTGCGTACTTTATATCTGATTCATGAAGACCATATAAGTACAAAGTATCCCTATATCATCAGAATATAGGTACACATAATGGGTAGTAAGTACAATTGAAAGTTAGTCATGTTTTCTAGGGGACAGAGAGAAAAGACCGATTGATTTTGTCTGATAACGCTAACTAGATCACTTTTTCTTGTTTGTGCATGTGTGTGGTTTTTCGGTTAGATCGTAATGGCTTTGTTGATGATGTTGTTGATATTGCCTCAACGGAGGTGGTAGTTGTTTGACTCAAGCTAACTACCTACGTCTCTGCTTATATAGAGATTACATTAAAGCTGCTGCTGGTCTTTTTGAAGGTAGTTTGTATTTAGATGGTAGGGTCGATGTTGTTGTTGAATTAGAGGGTTATATATATATAAAAAGTGTTCTGTGAAGGTTTTATTTATGAAGCAACAAGAGATGATCATGTTGAAGATGATAATGATGAGCCGAAGATGGTGTTGCTTTGCCGAATGGGACGGTAATTGAAATCAATATATCAGAGTATCAGCAGCAGCAGTAGTGTGTTGAAAGATACACACACATTATCATACCCTTGATCTATCATCGGAAGATCAGAGAAGGAAGTCAATAGATTTTAAACAAAAAAGATTCATTGACAGTATTGTTTTTACCATCTCTCTCTCTCTGTGTATGAGTGGTAGTATCAATGTGCAGCTTGCCTATTGTCCTTTGTATTATGTGAAATAAAGAATCGTGTACTATGTGCTTAGATATATATTTTATACTAAAACAAAAATGGAAAAGACAGCTGTGGTTTCGTCCGAAACCCCCAAAAATTATGCTTAATAAAGCGGTAATTTCCTAAACGTACATTTCCGCTTTCTTTTGCTCAAAGTTGTCCTTTTTAATAAAGAGTATTTTACAGGGGGTAAAAAATTGCATTCAACTGTGTATTTGCAGTTTTTCAACAAAAATGTACACGTCAGGAGGTCTTGAATAATCTTTGGTTTTATACGGATACCGCACGGAAGCGCTATTCATTTTTATTCTACGATGATGATGATGATGGCCATGATGATAGATAGTATGACGGACGGTGCGAAAATACAGTTGATAACTATACTGAATAGATGATGCTTTTTTATTCTAATGTGCAATGCCAAGATGGAGAGAGAGAGATCATACAGAGATAAGTTTTCTTTTACAAAAATCATTTTCAGTTCTGGTAATCATTGATCAGCTATCTGCATGATCTTTTTTCTTCCGTGGAACTATCAACACCAATACAATAGATGAGCTACATAAAAATGAGCAACAATGCCATACAAAAGCCTGAAAGAATTTTGTATTGACAACTGGCTGGAATGATCTAATAAACTTGCCATCCACGGATGACTTAACAAGCACAAAGTGTCTACGGGGAATCGCATTATTATTATCTCTAAAAAAATCAATTTGGATTTTTTATATTTATGCATACGGTACGATTCTTATCTTTATCGAATTATCAACGCTCACGCAAAAGAGCATCCTTGTCGACCAAAAATGTACAACTGAATTAAAAAATAACTGTTGTGTGCGTACCACTCTCATTAAACATTCTCGTCCTATTTTTCCGACTTGGTTGGCACCGACTGACTGTCTATTGAAGGGCCGCGGAATACTGATGCTCCCTTCGCTGTTTTTTTTCAACCTTTTAAAATCCGTACCTAGCCTAGTGTATTTTTCTCATCTTTTATTATGCAGGCCTTTTCAAGGCAAGCCCTCTTGAAGTCTCTTGAAATTTAGTTTGTAACTCTCTCCGTCACGATACCGTAATCAATTTAACCCCACTCGTAAAAAATACTTGTAGTCAATGATTGTCAGTTAGGTAAGCACTGGCATTTTTTAAATATCGATGATTAGTGATTAGTACGTAAGCACAAAAATATGAATATGTATGCGTCTTTAACTAGATCTAGTTTTTCACAAATATGCAATCAAAGCCAAGAACAGGCTGCTTTTGTTCTAGTTTCCTTCATTCATTCAAAAAAGTATAAGAATAAAACAGAAAGTGATTGTTGTACATATGCACATTTCATCATACATATATGGACTTATTAAAATACACCAAATTGGGCATCTATGATGACGGTAGATGCCTTTTAATGTAAGCACGGCCCTAATTTGTTGTGTATGAACACACAGTCAGTGTGAGAGACCCATAACCATATGCACTACTACAGCCTGGCACATATCTACAGTTTACTCGTTATACTTGCATAGAAGCAACCAAATGGACTTTCAGAAATGAGTGAGCGAGAAAATTTCAAAAGATGAGCATCTGCCGTCTCTTTATCTGTGGGGTCGCGATCGTCAAGAGGAATTACTTAAGATACACGATATTTATTTATTACGTGTGTTCTCATACATACACGTTCACAAACATTAGCTTGAGGGAAGCCTTTTGGTCCAGTTCATTCCATCATCATCGTCATTCTTACCGCCACCACCATCCCCATAGACCATGCAAGAGAGCCTTTATTTTTTTAAGTGTAACGACAACGCATGCGTGCATACATTTTTTGTATTAAGGAAATATGTTTTTTTCCTTTCTATTATAAAGTCGGGATATGCTAAAGCAACTTAGCTTTGCGCTAAACCTGGATTACAACAGCTTATGAAGTGCGCAGTGGGTTGTTGTTGTTGTTGCTGTCTGTCGCATTACTACTAGCCGTTCCCTTTGCTTATAACTCATGCGTGGTCAAGTGTCTTAATAAAAAAAACTTCCCCAATTTTTTTTACTTTCGCTTCCTTGTTTTGTCTTGTTTACTTGCAATCTGCATTGTTTTGTGAGTGCGGTACATTCTCTATGTGAAACTGACTGCTGCTGAGAGAAGTACTTTGACTGGCCGCACAGCAGAATCGGTGGACGATAGATAATCATCAATAATTTGGTTTCGGTACAGATTCCACAGTTCAGAGTATCCTATCAGGCTTTAAAGAACGCTTCTTTCTTCCAGTCAGGGGAATACTCTGCGTGATCAATCATTTCTTTGTGGAGTATTTATGAACATTAGGTCATTCTGCAAGCCAGTCACTTCGTAAAAGTAAGGTTGTTGTGAATACAGTATGGTGTCTCCATGTGCCACGTACCTTTCACGTAGGAGAAGAGTAATGCTAAGATATTACATTTATGATGTGACTTATGGGTTATGGGCTGTTGGAGGATCATTTGCATAGAGCATAATGTTTAGAAATGCTTGTATTTGTTTTGTGAGAGAAGAAGTATATGTTATATGCTGCGCTAAATGTTATAACTAGGGACTCTACTTGTAGGTGCTTAAAACTCGCCAAATAGATAGGTATTTATGCACTTAAAATCATTAAAATAGGTGCTTAAAAAAGGTCCTTAAATTTAAAATATGTGCTTAAAAATGCTTTTAAACCCAAAATAGTTAC